>CAUYRT010081358.1:0-33493 GCA_963574885.1 Lepilemur ruficaudatus | reverse complement strand
GCCTATTTCTATACTATATTTACTCCATGGAAGCAGCAAGGGAAAGGATTGAGGCGGCTTAGAATGCACATTGCGCTAGAGGGCAGGAGACCTAGATTCTTTAGGTCCTTGGAAAATTCCCCAAATATCCAGAAGCTTTATATACCTTATCTTTAAAATAAAGGGAGGGGTGTCACAGCCATAAATTTCATAGTTCTCTAGGTCTCCTCAGGCTACCAGGAGAAATGGCAGGCTTCATACCATAGCAGAAGAAGCAAATGAAGATACCTCAGTGGAGAATTCACCTTTTCATGGCCCATTCTCCAGACATATGCTTTTTCAGAAATGAAATGAAATTCTTTACAATGCTTTTAAATAGGTATTACTATCTCTTTTACAGCTGAAGCCCAGAGAATTTAGTTAACTTGCCCAAGATGACTTAGCTAGCAAGGGGCAGAAATAAGAATCAAATCCAGGTGTATCTGGGTCCACAGTCTGTGCTATTGATGTGTTACAGTATTTCAAAGTTGAACAGAAATCATATTTTTATGGGCTTGATATTATTGATTTAGCTACACATGCACTCACAAGTTCCTGATCATTTGATCATTCCTGATCACTGATCATTTGATCATTGATCATTTGATCATGATCATTTGATCATTTGATCAAATGATCATTCCTGCCTGATCATTTGATCATTCCTGCCCTAAAGAACTTTTATTTCAAAGGTAATTAATGGTGAAGCACTATTAATGCGTTAATTCCAATACCAGAAAAAACAATATAAACAAAACCACTAGGAATATGTAACTATAATTTTATGGAAATAATGAACCCATAAGAATATTAATCTTAGAAACTAGTAATTCTGTTAAAAATACTCTAAACTATTACGGCAACTTTTTTTTCCCTACCTGAGGTCTATATTACCCAGTTCTTCACTTTCATGAAAAGTTTCTCTTCTCAAATATTTGAAGAGATCCTTATGAATTAGAAGTATGTGAAAGTACAATATTTTTAACAACCTATGTTAACTGTTCCCTAGTAGTCTCTATCTTTCTTAGCCTTCTTGTTGTTTTTCTTGATGACTTCTCTTTTTTAGTGTATGTGTGGCAACTCTCCATAGTCTTGTAGAGCCACTGGGCTGCAGACTTCTATCACTCATAATCAAATGTCCAAGATAATTTCTCCTATCTCTACTCATATGTTACCAGATTTCACATCCTTTGGTGAATTAATCTTTCCAGTTTCAACAACATGAAGCTAGATTAATTTTAAGTGACTACAACATAACCATCCCTGTAGGAACTGTACATTTGCCAGACAATGCATATTTAAGACCTTTACATTTTCAAGGGATGTGAAGACTGGCTATTTTGCAGAAATCAAGCCACTCATTATAAGTATTTAGTACTTTTGTCTTTCTAGTTTATTATTTGGTTGTTTGCCCCATATAGACTTGCAGCTTTTATTGAATTCCCACTCCATGAGGGCAGGGGCTATATTGTCTTTCTTACCACTATATCCCTATGACCCAACATATAGCTGGTGCCCTATAAATATCTATTGAATGAATGACTATATTCTTTCCTCACTGATTTGAAACATTTTAAAATCATATTTTAATTATAGTAACTCCTTGCTAAGCTTGGAGGTGGCATTCCACAAATACTGCCTCACGGTTGGTAAGATGAATCAAGGTGTTATAGAAAAATAGGGAGTGAGGGAGGGGAAAATAAATCAAACCCCTTACAAATGAAAGTTTTGGGGGCATGTGCTTCCAAAATAAGCCAAATTCATTGGCTTGAAGGATGTTCTGTAACAGGAAAACTTTTTTCTAAATCACCTTTTTAATTTTTTCAGAAGACATTGCTGCAACATTATTGTGGTACATTTTCCTACAAATGTTATGCTATGCTTATACAGACTATACTGGACTTGAAATTTAGTTATTTTTGCTTTTGAATTCTTTCTTGATTCATTTTCACAATCTCCATTGCAAAATAAATCTGTATAGATTTATTCAGAATTATTCCATTGAGTAGACTATTTAGAATCTACGGCTAGATTTATATGACTCAAGGGATAGCTTTTGTCTGGCCAATTAGAAGACAAACATTTCATAATTAATTCGACCGAAATACCATTTTTAGATTCATCTATTAGCTCAGGCTACAATAGGCATAACCTGTGTTGTAACTTTGTGTCAATTGGTTGGTTCAAAAGTGTGTCCTTCACATTTTTTTAAATTACGTCCATCGTTTTTTGTGTCCTTAAGGGCGAAGGCATAGCCTTCCTCCCCTCATGTTCTGCAGCTTCTGTTCTTTGTTTGTTTACAAACAATGAGACAAAGGGATAATCTAATATTTCCCTGACCCTCAAGAACACATAAGGGATTCAGAGATTCAAAGCTGAAATGCAACATTAAGGTACATTATGTCAACAGGGACGAAAAAGAACACAGATAATAAGATGAGAAAATACTGTATCAAGAAACGATAAAATTAAGATAATTTTTGTGTGAGCCAGGCCAAGACTTTTTAAATTAGGTCTTTGTTTCTTTGCTTATCCTTTTGAATTTTTTCTGTTCTCTCTTGCTAGTCTAAATAATTTTTATCAGAGCGTCAGGGACAGGACCTAAAAAAAAAATACATTTGGTGTAATAGCTGGACAGATGTTGGGGGCAAGGTATTGCTGGATTTGTGTGTTTTCTTCTCATTTGGTACGAGAAACACTATCGTTTTCTTAAGAAAAGGCTGTATTTCCAGCCTTTTCACTTAATTTTCTGCAACCTTACAAAGATTTTACCAGCTTTCTCTGCGTGCCTATCAATTAATCTGTTTCGCATCAACGAATAACACAGCTTGAATAAACACAATGCCATTATTGAAGGCTGCAGAGTCACCTACTCCGTCTTTGTGGCAATGCTGATTTGGGGCTTTCTGCTCTTACAGGATGACTCCTTTGCGAGGAAACGGTGACTGTCCCTATCCTACAGTGGCGGATGTTACCTGAGGGAGCAAAAGCGCCCCTGCATTGCAAGAGCGCCCACCTAAACTACCAGAGCCGTAAGCTCGGTTTATTGGGCAATTCCGCCAAGCGCGCGCTGCGCTTTTGGAGCGATAGAAATCACCTGTTCAAGGTCGCGCAGCCAATCGGCGCTGCCCGCAATCAGCAAGGTCGGGCAGGGCTGCGCCGCTCCCAGCCCGGCCGCGCGGGGTGTCCCCTCGGGCCCACCTGGTGCCCGCAGTCTGCGCAGTGGCGGGGAGCACGCGCCCTCTCCCGACAGAACGCCTGCCCCCGCCGGGCCAGGAGCGGACGCCCCGCGGGCCCAGGCGGCTGCGGCGGCCGGGCCAGGGGCCCCGGAAGGAGGCGGGTCGCGGCGGCCCGCGGGCGGGCGGGGGCGGGGGCGGGGCGGGGCGCGGCCCATATAAGCCGCGCGCGGCGGAAAGGGCGGGCCTGGGCGCGAGCGGCGGAGTCGGCGGAGCGCCCGGCGCCGCAGACGCCGCGGGCGAGGACCGGGAGGGGAGAGGGAGGAGACAAGAGGAGGAGACGCGAGTGCGGGGTGGCGCCGGTCCACCTCCGCAGCTCTCCTGGCTCCCGCCGGCTTTTGAAGGCGGGCCCGGGCTGCGGCAGCGGCGGCCTCGCCGGCCTGGGGAGGTGAAGCCGGGCTGCGGCGGCCGCGGTCGGCCCGGCGAGGGTGGGCAGGTCTGGGCGGCTGCGGCGAGGTGGGGGGGGGCGGCTGGGCATCCCCCGGGGCGGGGCGGGGCGCTGGGGGCAGCGACTTGAGCGTTTTCCTCCAGGTCGGCCTCCGCAGGGGCTTTGCAGAAGTGGCCCCGGCGTCCCAAGGGCTGTGGGAAGGGTGGGGGTTGGTGCCTTGGGGTGCTGGGTGACCGCTCGGTGGAGGTGCCCCTCGCGCAGGCCCCGTGGGGGACTAGATGGTATCAGCGCTCGCGCACGGGGCCTGATACGTCCTTGCTTTGGGGCTGCTCCTAAGGGGAGTGACAGGGATACCGCGGGTGCCCAGAGGTGAAGGGACGGATGCTTCAGTGCCCAAGGGCCACTGATTAGGGCAGTGGAAGACTCGCTAGAAGGAGCTCTTAAACCGGTTGGGTGTGAGTGTGGGTTGGTCTAAATAAAACAGCCAAAAATCAACGCAGGGTGCTCCTACGTTGAGAGTACCTGGCTACAGATACCCAGTAGGGATGGAGTGCGTTTTAGGCCCCGGAGCAATCAGAGGGAAGTTAGCATCCGTGTTCAAGAAGCTGCTGGTTCACTTAGCGTGAGAGAGCGTGTGTTCGCGATTTTCTTTTAAATGTTCATGTTGGGGGTTGGGGCTGGTGGCCAGGGATCATGTGAAGAGTTTTTCGAGTGGCTGCCTGAAGGTCCCAATGTGGAAAGCTTATTCTTCTGGTGTCATCACTTGGCCAGGGGAGTTATTCAGAATGTGGTTTGCCTTCATGAGAAGAGAGGCGCTCTGAAGCCATTGCTGATTAGCAGTTCTTCCTGACTGGGGGAAATCGAGTTTCTGGAAACATCTTCCATAGTGTAGTTTCTGCCTACGAAAAGGCTGTCCTTATTGGCTAGTACTTGGCATTAATTACCTTAAAAGTAGTGGGATGGAAGTGCACTATCTGAAGCACCGTTGGGTTTTGAGCTCACTTCTGTGGAAAAGAATTTTAAGGGAGTGAGTCTAGACTTTCCAGGGAAGTTAATGCCTGGCTGTCTGTGTCCCTGTAGTCCTAATTTTATACTTAATTTTTCCACCCTCTTCAGCCTCATCTGTTTCAATGGTGCAACTCTCTTCATCCCCTTTTGGTTACCAGTCACCTTCAGGGCATTCAGAAGAGGGAAGAGAGGGGAATATGAAGTCAGCCAAGCCCCAAGTGAACCACAGTCAGCATGGGGAACGCCAGCGGGCCTTGAGCCCCCTGCAGTCTGCTCTCGGTTCTGCTGCGTCTCCTTCCCAAGCATATGAGACCTATATTGATAATGGACTCATATGCCTGAAACACAAAATTAGAAACATCGAGAAAAAGAAGGTAACTTTTTTTCCCTCCAGACCCTGTATATGCATGATCTTAAGCAAGGGTTAAGGAGCTGACATTTTTCTTTTTATCAGGGCTCGTAAGTGTTCCTTCCTAAAAATTTAACCTTGGGATTTAGCTGCCTGAAAATAATTAAACAAGCAGGCTAAATATTGGAAGTATTAAACATTTTGTTTCGTTTGTCAATACAGCTGAATAAAAATTATTCTTCCTGGTAAAGTTATGCATGCTGCTACTGAAATACTTTAAGAGCTAGTTATTTTAGGTCAGATTAATTCCTTGATTGTAGTATTAATGTTTCTTTTCATAGGTGAGTTAATGGCCTGATTTTTTTAGCTTGTTTTCCTTGTAACTTTCTGCAGCAGTTGATATTGCAGTATAGCTGCTGCAGTCATTGGAAGCTTCAGTCATGGTAGAGCTAGAAAGTGTTTTTGCACTAATTTTTGTGGTGTTAGTTGAGGGTTTAAGATTAATAGGTGAAAGCATTGTAGACAGCCTTGGAAAAAGACCCAGAAGTTATAATCAGCCTAATGTTACAATAAATGCTGATGTAGAAATCTAAATCCTTCCTTATTTCCTGAGTCATGTAGCCTGTGAATCAATACTGCATGTTGCTTTGTTGTTTTATGATTTTCTTTTGTTTTTGACAGGTAAGGTTGAGTGACTGTCTGGACCTATGTGCTCTTAAATATTTTGTGCCAAGACTTAGTTAAACCTTAAGAAAGTTGCTTTTGATGGAGGAGTATGTAGATAGTTTTAAGAGTCTGGTTGATTCTTTTCCTTTTTTAAAGGAAGAGCCAGTTGCTAGTAGCTCTCACAGTTTATCTTTTGAATGCATGTAGTTGATCACAAGTGTGATAAGGTGAGAGCGCCAGGTCAGCGCCAGGTCAGCACAAGTTCCCTACCGCTATGAGAGCTAGTCAAAACAGGAGACTTCCTCAAGTGGAGGAACTACCTATATGTATACTTACACTCTCTAGCTTAACTATAATTTTTTTTTAAATTTTGGATACCTATCTGATAGTACCAGTATTGCATTTCAAGCTTCTGGGAAAGCATTTTAAGACTAAAGCTAATATAGGAGGAGCCTAAAAAATGGTTTTAGAATACATAGTGGGTTTGTGTCATTATTATGGGGCCAATAAATGCAATTTATTTTTTATGTATTTCCTTAAATATCAAATTTAATATGAAAAATACCTTCAAGTTGAGGTTACTATAATGCTAGAAAAGACATCTTTTACATTTCTGTACTTCTAGTGGGAAGTTTCCTATTGGGAAAATGTCACGTAATTGAACAGGTAGCTGAACTAATAGTTTACACGTGAGGTTAGAGCAGGACTTCTCAACTTGGAGACCACTGACATTTTGTGCTAAATAATAATTTGTTCTAAAGCGCTGCCCTGTGCATTTTGGGATGTTCAGTAGTATCTGTGGCCTCTGCCCACAAGATGCCAGTAGCACTCTTCATTTCCCTCCTACCTACCCCCAAGTTTTGATAACTAAAAATATCTCCAGATGTTGCCATATATCCCTGGGGGACAATTGCCCCGATTACATACCACTGGGTTAGGGCATATGATTAACTAGGTAAGTAGAAAAGGGTTTATTACCGCTTAACTTTTGTAATCCCAGACTCATGTTATTGTGTGTATTTTTTTTACCCCTTAACTAGGAACTTGTTTATAATTGCTGCTTGCCTTGTATTTAAATGATATTCTTGCAGATTGATAGCTTTAAGAACTTTGTTTTCATAGAAACAAGGTCTGGCATTTAGTTCATTTGCTTCAAAATTTTATATCAGACTATAGTAGATACAAGTTTCTCTTTTGTAGCTCAAACTGGAAGATTATAAGGATCGCCTAAAAAGTGGAGAGCGACTTAATCCAGACCAGTTGGTAAGTGGCTTATGGGCTTATGATCCTTTGGTCAAATTTGCTGATTTTCTTTTTTTTCTTTCTTTCTTTTTTTCTTTTTTTTTAAACTCTAGGTGGATTTAATGAGAGACCACAGACTTTATAGGCCAAAAAAAAGGAGTTAGAATCCACTGGATTTTTCAAAAGACTTTGTCTTCTTTGCCTGTTAGGTCTTGGATTTGACTTTATTTCTCTTGTACTAGTTAATGGCATGGATGGCGGTGTAGATTGTTAAATAGGAGTGAAAATGTAGACTATCACTGTGTTATCATATAGTCTTAAAACTAATGCTAGGGTGGACTGAAGGTGAAGAGAAGGGAACAGTCTAGGTTTCAGCTTTTTACTGGTATAGTCTAAACCTGACAGCTTTCTGCTCTACAGTGTAGAAGTATTATTATTGTACCTTGCCTCCGTTTTCTCCAGCTGCTTCTCCTTAATTCTTTTCATAGTTTCTCCGTACTTTTCTATCCTGGATTGCCATGTCCCCTCTCAGGAGGCATGCCGATCTGATAGATATCTGGCTTTGGCCGGGAGGGGTGGCTCACGCCTGTAATCCTCGCAGTCTAGGGAGGATTGCTTGAGGTCAGGAGTTCGAGACCAGCTTGAGTGAGAGCAAGACCCCATCTCTACTAAAAATATAAAAAATTATCTTGGTGTGGTGCATGGTTGTAGTCCCAGCTACTCGGGAGGCTGAGGCAGGAGGATTGCAGGAGCCCAGAAGTTTGAGGTTGCCCTGAGCTATGATAACACCATTAGTTTCTAGCCCAGGTGACAGAACAAGACTGTCTTAAAAAGAAAAAAACGAACTTACTGTAAATATTAGATTACTTAAAATTTTTAAACATTAACTTGTCCATCATATACCTGGTAATTGCAAATTTCATCTAATTTGGAAAGGAGAGTTTCTGCAGTATGGAAAGAAAAAAAAAGCTTCATTGATGTTTGCTATTTTGACCTGATCACATCTCCTGGCTAAGAAGGGACAAAATTTATTTAAAAGTGATTTATTTGATCTGGCTTGTTGGGTCTATTATCTTTCATCATTTCAATTAAAATTTTTGGTTATGTATCGTAGATACTGGCATTCAAGGACCTTTCCCTTGCCTTATTGACTCTTCTTCACTGACCCAGAATTTTTGTGATGTAGTAATTTATAATTTTGCTGAGGCACAGATTTGAATTGTGTGAGCTCTGAGAATAGTGTGCTCACTTAGCTGGTGAGAGGACTTAGCTGGACATCCAGCATTTCAAAGTGGCTTTGTTTTCAAGTAGTCATGGTGTGTCCAACAACTCTTAAACTGATAAAACTTTACTTTGTGTAAATATCCTGGAATGAAGTGTCCTGTTAGGTTAGTGTTCTTTATTTTTGGGAAACGAGGTGGGGAGGATTGGAAGTTCTCATGGTAGCTCTCTAAGAAACGTCAAGGATGTGCTATATTTCATTGTTCCCACCAGGCAAACTTTAATCTCAATATTTCATTTCTGTATTTATAGCCACATATTGCTTCTATGATACATAATAAATACATGACCTTTGACTTCTCAAGTAACATGCTGACAACTGCCAAATTTATATTGCTAACAGACCGGTCCTCTGAACTCTATTTTCCTATGTCCAGTTGCCTATCTGACACCTCCTGATTTCTTCCTATACCCCAAGACCTGCTCCTCTTTTAATCTTAGCTATGTCAGTTGATGGCTTGATCAACTAGAAGGATGGAGTTGCCAAACACCTTGGAGAATTTCTTCCCTCCTTTTTCTTCATACCTCATGTCTAGCTCCTCAGCAAGGCTGGTCTATACTACCTTCAAAGTAAGTCGAGAATCTGACCATTTGTCATAAATTCCACTTCTGCTATCCTGGTCCAAGCTGCATCATCATCTTTCATCTGTGTTACCATGATAGCTTCCTCACGGGTTTTTCTATTTCTGTCTTCTCCAAGTCCATTCTCAACACAGTAGCCTCGGTGGTCCTGTTCTGATGTAAGTCAGATGGTTATTCCTCTGCTCAAAAGTCCCCATTGGTTCTCATCAGGGTGATAAAAAGTGTCCTTACTGTGGTCTACAAAGCCCTGCTAGATATCCTCACTGCTTGCCTTCACATCGTACTCCATTCCCTGCACTTCTCTCCTTTACCAGCTGCATTCTGGCCACGCTGGCTGCCTTTCTGTCCTCCAACATCCCAGGCACACTTCTCTTCTCCTGCAGGGCTTTTGCACATGCTCTTCCTGCTGCTTGGGATGCTCTCTTTCTCTAGATGTTTAAATGGCTCAATTTTCAATTTCCTTCACCTTTTTATTTGAAGGTCACCTCAGTAAGACCTTTCCTGACTACACTATATGCTCACGCCCCTGTTCACTCTGCTTAGCTCCTTTCCTTGCTTTCTTTTTCTTTTTCTGTTATTTCTTTTTTTGGTGGGGGTGACGGTGGGGGTGCACAGGGTTTGCCCTGTCACCTGGGCGAGAGTGCAGTGGTGTCGTCATAGCTCAAAGCAACCTTGAACTCCTGAGCTCAGGCGATCTTCCTGCCTCAGCCTCCTGAGTAGCTGGAACTACAGGTGCACACCACCACACCCAGCTAATTTTTCTTTCTTTTTCTTCTTCTTCTTTTTTTTTTATAGAGTTGGGGGTCTTGCTCTTGCTCAGGCTGGTCTTGAACTGGGCCTCAAGCTGTCCTCCTACCTCGGCCTCCCAGAGTGTTAGGATTACAGGCATGAGCCACTGCACCTGACCTCCTTGCTTTATTTTTCTTAAGAGAAGTTAGAACTTCTCTGATGGGCTATAAAGTTTTATTGTTTATCTCTCTCGTACCCTTACAATGTAAGTTCCATGAAAGTAGGGATTTTGTTTGTTCATTGCTGTATTACTTACTAGTACTTAGAGTAGGCATGTAAAGTGTTTACTACATACAGATTTACTAAATATAAAATGAGTATTAGGTCTTTAGATGTGACTAAGCTTAGAGTTTGTGGCACTTTTGAGAAATCACATCCCTTCATACAAGCAGTATATATTTAAGGTAGAAAATTTAGAAAATGCAGTTAGGACAGAAGAAAAAAATACAGAACTCTTGTTAGTACAGGCATATCTTGGACATACTGCGGGTTCTGTTCTAGACCACCATGCTAAAGTGAATATTGCAATAAAGCAAGATAATTTTTTTGGTTTCCCAGTACATATAAAATTATATTTACATTATACTGTAGTCTATTAAGCATGCAATAGCATTATGTCTAAAAAAACAATGTATATACCTTAATAAAAAAATATTGCTAAAAAAATGCTAACGGTCATCTGAGCCTTCAGCAAGTTGTAATCTTTTTGTTGCTAAAGGGTTTTGCCTCCATGCTGTTGGCCTCAGACTGATCAGGGTGGTGGTTGCTGAAGGTTGGTGTGGCTGTGGCAATTTCTTAAAATAAGACAACAGTGAAGCTTGCCACATTAAATCTTGATTTCACAAAAGATTTCTCATGTGATGTTGTTTGATAATATTTTGCCACCAGTGAACTTCTTTCAAAATTGGAGTCAATCCTCTTGAATCCTGCCACTGCTTTATCACCTAAGTTATGTAATATTTCTAAATCCTTTGTTGTCATTTCAACAATGTTCACGGTGTCCTCACCAGTAGATTCCATCTCACGAAACCACTTTCGTCGTTCATCCATAAGAAGCAACTCTTCATCTGTTCAAGTTTTATCCTGAGATTGCAGCAATTCAGTCACAACTTCAGGCTCCACTTCTAATTCTAGTTCTTTTGCTATTTCCACCACATCTGCAGTTACTTCCAAAGTCTTGAACCCCTCCAAGTCATCTAAGAGGGTTGGAATCATCATCTTCCAAACTCCTGTTAATGTTGATATTTAGACCTTCCATGAATCATGAATGTTCTTAATGGCATCTACAATAGTGAATCCTTTCCAGGAGGCAATTTACTTTGCCCAGACTTATCAGAATAAGGCAGCTATAGCCTTGCAAAATGTATTTCTTAAATAAGACTTGAAAGTAAAAATGACTCTTTGATTGCTGGGCTGCCGAATGGCTGTTGTGTTAGCAGGCATAAAAACAACATTCATCTCCTTGCATATCTCCATCAGAGCTCTTGGGTGACCAGGTGCATTGTCAATGAGCAGTAATTATTTTGAAAGGGATCTTTTTTTCCAAGTAGTAGCTCTCAACAGTGAGCCTAAAAA
Source organism: Lepilemur ruficaudatus (assembly GCA_963574885.1). Classification (NCBI taxonomy): domain Eukaryota; kingdom Metazoa; phylum Chordata; class Mammalia; order Primates; family Lepilemuridae; genus Lepilemur; species Lepilemur ruficaudatus. The sequence goes on along the minus strand of CAUYRT010081358.1, from coordinate 22,359 downwards.
TAGTCAGTAAACCTTGGAGTAAACAAATGTGCTGTCGTCCAGGCTTTGTTGTTCCGTTTATGGAGCGCAGGCAGGGTAGATTAGCATAGTTCTTAAGGGCCCTAGCTTTTTCAGAATGGTAATGAGAATTGGCTTGAATTCAAAGTCAACAGCTGCATTAGCCGCTAACAAAAGAGTCAGCCTGTCCTTTGAAGCCAGGCATTGACTTCTCTCTAGCTATGAAAGTCCTAGATGGCATCTGCTTCCAACAGAAAGCTGTTTTGTCTACGTTGAAAACTGTTGTTTAGTGTAGCCACCTTCATCAGTTATCTTAGCTAGATCTTCTGGTAACTTGCTGCAGCTTCTACGTTGGCACTTGTTGCTTCACCTTGCACTTTTGTTATAGAGATGGCTTCTTAGAGCTCATGAACCAACCTCTGCTGGTTTCAGACTTTTCTTCTGCAGCTTCCTCACTTCTCTCAGTCTTCATAGAATTAAAAAGAGGGCCTTGCTCTGGATTAGGCTTTAGCTTTAGGGAATTTTGTGGCTTCTATCCAGATCACTAAAATTTTCTCCGTATCGGCAGTAAGACTCTTTTGCTTTCTTAATTGTATGTGTGTGTGCTGAAGTAGCACTTTTAGTTTCCTTTAAGAACTTTTCCTTTGAGTTTACAACTTGGCTAACTGGCTCAAGAGACCTAGCCTTCAGCCTAGTTCAGCTTTTGAAATGCCTTTCCACTAAGGCTGATCATTTCTATCTTTTGATTTAAATTGGAGGGCATTTGACTCTTCTTTTTACTTGAACACTGAGAGGCCATTGGGTTCAATATTGAATTAATTTCAATATTGTTGTGTCTCAGGAAATAGGGAGGCCCAAGGAGAGGGAGAGAGACGGGAATATATGGTCAGTGGAGCAGTCAGAACACACAAAACATTTGTTGATTAAGTTTGCCATCAAACAATTACAGTAAGTAACATTGAAGATCACTGATCACATATCACCATAACAGACATAACGATAATGAAAAAGTCTGAAATATTGTGAGAATGTGACAGACACAAAGCTGAGCACATGCTGTTGGAAAAATGGTGCTGATAGGCTTGTTTAATTTGGGGTTGCCGCAAACCTACAATTGGCAAAAAATGCAGTATCTGTAAAGCACAGTAAAGAAAGTAATAAAATGAGGTATGCCTATATTGTAGTATTTAATTGAAAAGCTCTAAGTTTTTAAAACTGGTAGTGCTTCACATAGTTCAGAAATTAGGAAATATTAAAAAGATGCAATTTTTCTTTAACCTCTGTTCTTTCTCTGTTCATTTCTCATCTTACTATATATAATGATTGTTGGTATTAATAGATTCTTATGTCTCCTTCCAGAATTTCTTTTAGCTTGGCTAAACAAATACCCTCCCTCCTACCTACCTCCTCTCTTCTCATTTTTTATACAACTCAGCCCACCATAGACATTTTTGGGGATCTTAATTTTGCCTCTTCCTATTTTTTAAACAGACTTTATTTTTTGAGCAATGTTAGGTTTACAGGAAAACTGAACAGAAGTATGGAGTTCTCACGTACCCTTCACCCCACGCATGCACAGCATCCTCCACTGTCAACATTCCTCACCAGAGAAGTCTGTCTGTTACTTTTGGTAAATATACATTGACACATCATCATCACCCAAGTCCATAATTTACATTAGTGTTCACTCTTGACGTGGTTTTATGGGTTTTGATGAATACAAATGTATCCACAAAATGTATCACACAGAATAGTTTCACTGACTGTAGAAATTCTCTATGCTCTGCCTATTCTTCCTTTTTTTTTTTTTTTTTTTTTTTTAAATATTGTGGCAGTGTTTCTGGGATATGTAGTCTTTAAAAGTTTGATTTTTTTCAGTGAAGCTATCTGAACCTGGTTCTTTTTTGGGTGGGAGCTCTTGGAAAATATTCCCTATTTTCCTTGAAAATCATTTATTTCATCTAGTTTTTAAAATTTGTTTGCATAGATTGAGGCAAAGTAGTTTATAATAGAAGTTTAGTACAGCCTGTTTCTGGTTACTTTCTATCTCTAATTTTGTGTGTTTTTATTTCCTCAGTTTATTCTTAAGTTATCTAGTAGTGTATTCTGCCCCCCCCATCAACTTTTGAATTTCTTTTATTCTACTTTTTATCTTTTCTACTCAGTTCATCTTTCTGCTTTCCTTTGGCTTATTCGATGCTTTTTCTAGCTATGAAAATTTCATTTTCTAAAATTCATTGAAGGCTATGAATTTTCCTTGAAGCACTGCTTTAGTTGTATTAGGCTTGACAGTGTATTTTCAATATTTGTGAGAAGTTATATAACTTCACTGTGATTTTCTTCTTTAACTCAATAGTTATTTGTAATACTGTAAATAAAACTTTCTATGGTCTGTATGGCTCTTGTAGCCTCTTTGGAATAGCAACTCTTAAGTAACCTGTCAAGCTAAGCTATATAATGTTTATGTTAGATTGGTAATGCAAACCTAGATTTCTCTTTCAAACAGAAGTTGTTTTTAGAGTCACATTTGTAATTTTAATATGTTTTGGTTCAGATCTGGATTTGAAATGGAGAACCAAAATTCAAGTGAGTTCTGAAGCAATAGGCAAGGGGATGCTTGATGTTTTTGGTTGCACTAAAGTATTGTTAAAGAATTAGGATTTGGTATCCATTCCTTGCTACTAAACTCCTATCCTGTGTTATATTTAATATGTCTGTGATAAACGCATATGTATGGAATCTTCTTTCCTTTGTAGTTCTATTGCTGTTGGCCTAGTCTAGGCAAGCCACCTAAACTTTACTTAAGCTTCCTCATTGATATCTTATCTTGGGACCTTACTTTCCAGTTCACCAGTCCTATTGCCTCTACTTTTCTTGAAACAGAATCAGTATATTATTCCTTTCAAAAGTTTTAAATCCTCTTCAGAATCTTTAGCATATTGGAGGCTCTCTAAGATCATCTTCTGAACTACTGTTAGAAGACAGTAAAAGAGGGAATTATAAAGTAAGGTTTCCTGTGAAAGCAGAATTGAACAGGATCCAGGGCGTAGGTAGAAGGATACCTTCTTCACTATGTAAAGAAAGGAGGATTGAAAGGGGTTAGGTCCACATTAGATGATGGGCAGTTGAGGTAGTTCCCATCTGATGCTGCTTTTCTTGAGTCAAATCTAGTACCATTTGGGAGTGGATATGGGGGAGTATTTCTTTATATTTTTACATCCCTCTGAGGACTGTGTATTCTGGTTATGTTACCTGCCCATTTTTGTTTCTGTAGTTGGAAGGCCCCTACCTTTTTCATTATAAAATATATGGTCCAAATAAAATGTTGCATGGAAGTTAGAGCATAATAAAACAAGCATGAGAACCCACCTCTCAACTCAAATAGTATGTTACCAACAGTGGTGAAGTTCTTTTCCAGTTCGGTACTTTCTCTTTCCTGTAAGCATGACCCTGAACTTGTCCCTTGCTTGTATTTTAATAGTACTTATTTGTTACCCTTAAATTTGTTAGAGTTGCATTTTTGTTCCTTATAATAAATGGTATTATGCTATATATTCTGCAGTTTGTCTTTGTCGCTCATTATGTTTAGGTTTTTTTTATTTTAGGATTTTCTATTTCTATGCAAGTGCTTATATTTCATTTGTTTTTTGCCGCTCAGTAGAAGTCTGTAAATAGATGGATGCTTGAGTTGTTCATAATTTTTTTTTGTATTATGAACAGTTCTATTTTGAGCAATCTCATCTGTGTTACTGAAAGACAGGTGCAAGATTTTTTCAGGGTGTATATCCTTAGGCTGTAGGGTATGCCCATAGTTCATAGGTAAAAATGCCAAATTGTTTTCCAAAATTATTGCACAAGTTTATACTAATACTAGTAGTACATAGGAGTTCCTATTGCTCTATATCTTTATAAAGACTTAATATTTCAGACTATTTTTTTTCAACAGCTTTATTGAAGTATAATGTACACACCACAAAATAAAACCACTGTAAGCATACAATACAGTGATTTATAGTAAATTTGTAGAGTTATATAACTGTCACCACAGTCCAGTTTTAAAATATTTCCTATATCCCCAAAGTTCTCTTTTGTGCCTCGATTTGCTTTCTAGTTCTATAAATTTGTCTTTTCTGGACATTTCACATAAAATAGTCTTTTGCATCTGGCTTCTTTCATAGCATAATATTTTTTGAGGTTCATCTGTGTTATAGCATGTATTTAATTTCTTTTTATTGTTGACTAGTATTCTGTATATTGTTATGCCACATTTTGTTTATCCGTTTATCAGTTGCTAGATATTTGGATTGTTTTTATTTTAGGCTATTGTAAATAATGCAGCTATACACATTTGCATACAAGTCTTTCGTGGACATATGTTTTTGTTTCTTTTAGGTAGCTATTTAGGACTGGGGTACTATACTATTCTAATTTATAATATGTCTCTATCTGACTGGGCAAGTTCCCCACCTTGTTCTATTTCAGATTGGTCCTTTATTTTTCCCTATAGATTTGAGCTAGTTATGTCCCATAAAAAACCTCTTTTATCTAATTATCAATTTGTTCATCTGTGAAGTTTTTAAAATAAATTTACTCCTTTAAATTTCCTGTAGGATGTTCCTTGTTATTTCTATTACAATACTTATTTAATTTTGTCTGTTATAGGTATTTACAAGTCTTTTCCACCGTATTGTAAATGTCATAAAGTTGTTCATCTGTGTGATACTCACCGTGTGCTACTCGTGTAATACATTTGAGTAGTGAATGATATTGACAGAGGAATCCCATTGGCTCAGTGCTGTTAAAACCCTCAGGCCTCTCTGACCTTAGACTTTGTAGCTAGGGTAGAATTAGGACTCAGATTTCTAATACAAAAATTAAATTTTTAGCATTAAAATTGAATTTTTAAATATAGCTTTACATAACTTGTACTGATATTCTTTCTCCCTGCTTTTTCTTTAGGTAAGTGCTTTTCTGTATATGTATAGTAAATGGCTAGTTCGTAAGGTTTTAAATCTCCTCTGCTCTACTTAAGGAACACTTATTTTCGAATGTTTATACTTAGAAGGTCATAAAATTGATGTTTTCTCATCCTGTTTGGTAGGAAGCAGTAGAGAAATATGAGGAAGTGCTACATAATTTGGAATTTGCCAAGGAGCTTCAGAAAACCTTTTCTGGACTGAGCCTAGATGTGAGTATGTTTTGTTTGCTTTTCCTGAAACTGGCTTAAACCACTGATCTTGAAAAAAACATCAGGTTTAATAATTGTGTTTGGTTACCATCCATCTCATTTCTGCTGATAATTTATTGGGGATGGGAAGTTGAGGATCGCTAATAACTAGTTTTTTTAGATTTCCGTAGTCTCAAGGGAACACAGATGGCATCTGAATATGAGACATTGTGAATAAAATATTAGTTATCTACTGTGTGTTATTTCATTATGGAATTACAGAAATAATTGACAAGGGGAATAAAAACTTAATTTTAGAATATAGAATGTCACTATTTTTAGAATATAGGTAGGCCGGACGCGGTGGCTCACGCCTATAATCCTAGCACTCTGGGAGGTTGAGGCGGGAGGATCACTTGAGCTCAGGAGTTCAAGACCAGCCTGAGCAAGAGTGAGACCCTGTCTCTACTAAACATAGAAAAAGTAGCCAGGTGTCGTGGTGTTCACCTGTAGTCTCAGCTACTAGGGAGGCTGAGGCAGGAGGATTGCTTGAGCCCTGGAGTTTGAGATTGCTGCGTGCTAGGTTGATGCCATAGCACGCCCTAGCACAGGTGACAGAGCGAGACTCTGTCTCAAAAAAAAAAAAAAAAAAGAATATAGTCTTGTAAATTTACATAATATAGGCTTATAAGTTTAGCATTATTTAATATATGAGGAAATATAGAGTTGGTACTCTTTTTGAAAGTATGAAAATTATTGCCAAGAAAATTTATGATTCATGTTAAATAGAATTAAATCTGGTGTCTCTACTTTTTAGGTTCTCTATATTGGCACTTCAAACCTTTCTTTATCTCTGAGAAATTTAATCAATAATTAATTATGAAGTCTAGACATTCCTTAATGAAGTATTCTTCATTGTTTCAGGATCTTAGCATTAGAAGGACCTTTAAAGGACCAACAATTGAGGAATTTTTTTATAAATTCATTCATGGGGTAGGGAACATGCCTTGTAAGATAGTTTCTCTCTTTTTTTTTTTGATGTTTTCCTTTTGTTATAATGAACTAAAAATCTCTTCTCCATTCCTCTGGCATTAAAAGAAATTTCTAAGCTAAAGACATCTACCACCTCAATTCTTGCAATACAGTTTTGAGTTGTTTTCTTCTGGATGTCTGATTTAAGTATCAATTAACTCTTAAAAGCAGTATGTAAATCTAAAATAGCTACTACAGAGCCACTACCTCCTGTTTTCAAGATACTTCTGTTAACGCAGGTACAAGATGATATTAGCTCTTTTTCTCAACCATACATATTTTAACTCCTGTCAACCATAGTATATTTTATCAATTTACCACTTAATTGTAGTATTTTCTGTTAATTCCACAGTTATTTAATATATCTAGGCTATTTTAGATATAATTTTTTTTTTTTGATACAGAATCTCACTCTGTTGCCTGGGCTAGAGTGCCCTGGCATCAGCCTAGCTCACAGCAACCTCAAACTCCTGGGCTCAAGGTATCCTCCTGCCTCAGCCTCCCAAGTAGCTGGGACTACAGGCATGCGCCACCATGCCTGGCTAATTTTTTCTATATATTTTTAGTTGGCCAATTAATTTCTTTCTGTTTTTAGTAGAGACGGGGTCTCGCTCTTGCTCAGGCTGGTTTCCAACTCCTGACCTTGGGTGATCCTCTCACCTCGGCGTCTCAGAGTGCTAGGATTACAAGAGCCACCATGCCCAGCCAAGATATATTTTTAAGTCAATTTTTTTCTTGTATGATATTTTTTCCTCCCCAAATCGGTTGAATTTAGTTTTAGTACATTTTACTATGAAAAGATCTTTCATATCTTCTTTCTGATTGGATGATTAGAAGTATACTCTTATGATACTTAAAATTTTTTATCTTTTTCACAATTACCCAATCAAATTTTAGTTTTCCATTCAGGTATACATTTTTCTAATACATGGTATCCTTTTTTTTTGTATATTAAAAAGCTTTTTAAAACACCTACCATGTGCCAAGCACCTATGCAATTCTGCTTGATTTTTACAGCAGCCCAGGAGGTAGATCTACATAGCCCCATTTTAAAGATAAGGAATATGAGGCTCAGAACAAAAGGGACTCAGAGTCATATGGCCAGTAACTGGTAGGACCAAGATAGGACCGTAGATTCTCTTTGCCCCTAAAACAGTGTTTTTTTCCTCTATACCATGTAGATAGTATCTTATCTATTTATGTTTTTCCACTGCTGTAGTCTAGAGGTAGCTCTCAACTCACCAAATTTTGTTGCTATTTTTTCGTGAGGTTATTTTGACTTGCCTGTACGTTAAATGTACTTTCACTGTAGGTGAGGTGATAAAGTACTCTGGAGCTTACCTTAATGAATCAAGACTCTAAGGGGACTTGCTAGTGCCTTTCAGTTTTTTTCCTGATCATTTTTGGGCTCTGTTTTTACTAAAGTTTTTCTTTTGTCAAACCTCTTCTGTGATAGCCAGTTTTGTGGACATTTTCTTTTCTTTTGTTTTTTATTTTTTTGAGACAGAGTCTCGCTCTGTCATCCCAGCTAAAGGGCAGTGGCATCATCATAGCTCACTGCAACCTCAAACTCTTGGACTGAAGAGATCCTCCTGCCTCAGGCTCCTGAGTAGCTGGGACTACAGACATGCGGCTAATATTTTCTATTTTTGGTAGAGACGGGGTCTTGTTCTTGCTCAGGGTTCAGGCTGGTCTGGAAAGCCTCACCGCAAGTGATCCTCCCTCCTCTGCCTTCCAGAGGGCTAGGATTATAGCATGAGCCACCACACCTGGCTACTTTGTGGACATTGTCTTTTTTCCCCTCAAACTAAAGTTGGAAGCCTTCCTTTTCAACTCATTCACATTCTTCATCTTCATGAGATGAACTCTGTCTCTTGATAGGGATTCATCATTTTCAGTCATGGTTCAGAAAATAAATTGTATCATTCATTGAGAATGGTTTGCTTCCTATGTTTTGCTTCTTTCCAAACCAGTCCTCAACTGGAAGAAGAGAAGAAATACAGATATAACCTGCCATCCTAGTTTCCACCAATAAAGAGAAACAGACTGTTGTCGGTAGCTTTTCATGATGTCTAATCAGATCTAGGAGACTTTTTTGATACTTGGTTTTTGTTCAACAAACATTTGAGGTCCTGTCATGTGTCAGGCTCTGTGCTGGGCGCTAGTGATATATTGGTGAACAACAGATAGAGTCCCTGTCATCATGGATGCAGATAAATAAAAAGATAACCATTTAGTATGATAGATGCTTTGATGGGGGAAATTTAGGGTGGCATGAGTCCATAAGAACACTTAATCCAAACTTGGGAGGTTTGCTGAAAGAGAAATCTGAAGTAATCATGTGATAATAGTCCTAAGACACCTTGAGAATCAGTTGCCTTTCCCTATATCATGACGAAACTGTCCAAGAGAACCCCACTGTCTTTGAGAGCTAGAAGTGCCACCTCCATCCTCTTGCTTTGTTTCAAGCGGAAACAGAGAGTCCTGTAGTTTGGGTAAGTGTTATTGGTGCAGTGTATACTGAGATCTTAGAAAAAGCATTACCGAGACTTTGCCATCCTGAGAATATATACTTGCCCAGATAATCCACCATCAGTCTGTTTTTCAATCTCAAAATTTTATCTTCACTTGCTGTCTTCTGTCCCTGGGAGTAAGAAGCACAAATCAAATTTATCAACTTGTTTCCATACCCCCTAGAAAGGGATTAACTATGCCATAGTGAATCTTTTTTTCTGAAGTTTTATCCCTAATTTTAATCTGTTGGAATTTATGGAAATCTCTCTCATAGAGTTTAAAATATTGATGCCGCTGGGTGCGGTGGCTCTCACCTGTAATCCCAGCTACTGGATGTATGTGGGGGGGTTGCCGAGGCAGTAGGATCGCTTGAGGCTAGATGTTCCACACTGCAGTGAGCTATGATCATGCCACTGCATTCCAGCCTGGGCAGCAGAGCAAAATCCCATCTTTTTTTTTTTAAAAAAGACAACAAAAAGATATTGATACTATATTAAAGTACTTTAAGCCGTCTATAGGAAAAATTTTTTAGGGTTTTTTTTTTTGTATTTTAAGCTTACCTCGGTATATATCCAATATGATGGAAACATTACGATCAAAAAACCTATGGAGGGAAAAGACCTTTTAGGTTTCTTGGTGGAAACAGATGGTACTTTTTAGCTTAAATGGCAAGCCACTTCTGGGACCCATGTATTATGTCAGACTTTAAGGTATCATATTTCTGAGTTTTAGAGTAGACCCAGGGCTGCTCAGTCTATGTACATAAATTGAGGTAGAACTTCAGTTCCATTAATTTTCCATGTCTGTTTTGTCAGCTAAATATTGGAAGATGCAGCTCCAGACTGACAGGGGCAAAGTCTTATAAAAAATATCTTTAATTTTACTTAACAAAGTCAAAAGCTGTGGCTGTGTTTTGGCATTACATTTGTAAGGTATTTTATATTTTATGTCTGATAACTTTTCAATTTTTTATGCTTTAGCCAGTCATCTTTGGTTGATTAAAAACTGACCATTTTAGTTTAAGTGTTTTTCTCTTGGAACATGAAATTAAAAAAAAACTCTAAAACTAAAGCATTAAAATATTGGGCATAGAAAGGCTTGATATACACAAACATGGGGAGATAAAATCTTGAGATGAATATGGACATCAATGATGGGTACTTTGCTTCTCATCGTGGTGATATTTGAGGTACTCGATACAGCCTAGATTTGGTAGTCAGATATTTGGGCTCCTTTGGTTCTGGTTAGCTGAGGCAAACCCGTTTATCACTCAGTAACTTCTTTAGCTCAAAAAGGGGACAGGGGTTAAACAAACTGGTCAGTTTGACAGTCATGAGATTTATCATCTAATCTCAGCTATTTTGGCATGAGCCTTTGTAGAATAGGGTTCGCTACTATGGGCTGGTAGAGAGTTGTCAACCTTAATTAGCATTTGTTTTAACAGCTACTAAAAGCGCAGAAGAAGGCCCAGAGAAGGGAGCACATGCTAAAACTTGAGGCTGAGAAGAAAAAGCTTCGAACTATACTTCAAGTTCAGTATGTATTACAGAACTTGGCACAGGAACATGTACAAAAAGACTTCAAAGGGGGTTTGAATGGTGCGGTGTATTTGCCTTCAAAAGAACTTGACTACCTCATTAAATTTTCAAAACTGACCTGCCCTGAAAGAAATGAAAGTCTGAGGTAAGCTAATGACGAGATTTTCCTGAAACAGAACACATGACGCTGTAGTCTAGCTCTTTAGTTTTATTTGTGTACACACACACACACACACACACACACACACACACAGACACAGACACGGGTGGTAGGGGGAGAGTTAGTAATTAACTAAGAAAACGTTAATTTGATTCAGTATGGGAAACCTTGGCTGGCGCAGACTCTGACAGGGTTGATAAATTGTCTAGAAGGAAAGTGAATTTGGATGGTCTCATTAACATGCTTCTTTATTGTAACATTGATTTTAGAAATAATGTCTGATTCTCAGATTTTAATTTTATACAAGTATTAACTATAATACTAATTATGTATACTTCTAAAACATTTTTTTTGTAATTTTCTCAGAATCTTTGCCTCCTTAATCCTCCTATACTTCAGTGGAGGTAAATAAGATTTAACTTGGCCAGTATCATTACTCTTTCGAAGTGAGAATTATTTGGTGTTTTTATTATGCTGTGAATAACTGCTGAGACATAGGTCTGAGAATTTAAACTACAAAACCTGTAAATAGGGACTACCCAGTTTTTTCCCCATAGAGTTATCCATTTGCTATTTTTGTTCTGATGGAGTACATCAGCTAAGGGACAGACGTCTGTGCTTTTGCTTTGTTAGACGCGGGTTGTTCCAGCTTTGTGTGTTAGCCAGCCCTGCTAAAGCAGAGTCAGTTTCCAACTCTCAATAGAAATCAGCCTCTGATCAGGAAGAACTAATGCAACTCTTAATTAAGAAAGCCTTGTATCTTTTTATTCCTGTGCTGATAGTCTACTCCATCATCATTACTTACATGGTTGCTTCCTTCTCCTACGTCACTTTTGTGGATTAGGGAATGTAGTTTAATATATGAAATGTAAGCAAAACATAATTTGCAAATTAAGCTGCTCTCTTTAAAGTAAAAAATGCAGCTCTTAATATTTTTATTCCACTGTTCTTTCATCTAGGGCATATACTTAATAAGTAATGATACTGCCTTGGCAGTTTTAAACTCTTTTGGTCTATTCTTTAATAGCTGTATTTAGTAAAATCCTCGTTTTAAGGAAAAATTCTTATATTGGCTATCTGTAAATAGGCGTTTACTCACTTTGTATAAATTTCAATTTTTTATTTCCAAAGAGTAGAAGGACAGAATTAACATTTGAATGTCTTGACTGTTAATGGGTTGTATTGCATAAATTGTACTGCTCCATATGTTTATGTACTTCTAAAGCCACTTTGTTCTGCTGCTGCTTTTCCTTGTCAGTGTTGAAGACCAGATGGAGCAGTCATCCTTGTACTTTTGGGACCTTTTGGAAGGTAGTGAGAAAGCAGTGGTAGGAACGACATGTGAGTTTTCTCTACTCTGGACTTATGCAGTAAATACTAAACTTTATGTCTGGAAGTTTAGTATGATATTGAGGGTCTAAACTGTGTCAGTCCATCAGAACTTACATGTCTGACAATACTATCTATATTCATTGGGAGAATGATCCCTTTGTTCAGTTCTGTTAAAAGCAGCTGTTGTATGACCGTAGTCACTAAAACGGAATTTAGGGAGAGTTTTGAAGTGGCGAGTCAATATGATTTGGGAATAGAGCTAAGTACTAGTGCTGGCTTCAACACTAGCTTGATCATTTTGGGGTTCAGTTCTCCATTCTGCATGGTAGTACCTGTTCTATTTAAGAATCTTACATCTACACATTAATATCAAGGTTCTCCACCTTTTAATATCAAGGTTATTTACTTTGATACTACTATGTGGTTATCTACCAGATCAGCCTAAGAAAATATGAATGGTTTGGCTACATAATCTACTGAAACATTTTTGTCTATCGATCTGGAAATGATCTGGGGAGAGAGAGAGAGACAGAGAGAGAGTGCTTTTGCCATCCTAAATAGCCTTTGGCCAAATGACCAAGTACAGATGGCTGGACATGAAGTACATAGCTTTGTGTACTAGCTTGGAATAGTGAAAACTCACTAGAAGCTAGTAGACATTGTTATTGCCATTGATTGCTTCCTTTTAAAAAAAATACCCAAGTATCTGTAACTATCTCAAGATTTCTACGTTCATTCAAGTTTAAATCACAAACATTTATTTCTCGGTTAGAATGCAAAATGATACTAAAATAGTTCGGAAAATAGGTAGTTTCTTATAAAATTAAGTGTACACTTACTACACAATCAAGCAGTTAATACTTCTGGTACCCAAGAGAAATGAAAACGTGTGTTCATGTAACTACTTGTACATGAATGTTCATACTGGCTTTATTCATAATAGCCTCAAACTGGACACAGGACATCACCTGATAAATTGGTAAACAAAATATGGCATATCTGTACAGAGGGGTCTACTCAGCAATAAGAAAGGAATGAACTGTTGATACATGCAATAACGTGGGTGAATCTCAAAATAATTATGCTGAGTGAAAGAAGCCAAATATAAAATGAGTACATATTGTATGATTTCATTTATATGAAATTTTAGAATAGACATAACTAGAATAATAGCAGGTTATTGGTTTCTAGGGGGTCAGAGGGTTAGGCGAGGGGATTGATTGCAAAAGGGGAGTGAAGGAACTTTTTGGATTGATGAAAAAATGCTCTATCCCATGGTTCTGGTGGTACTACAACTACATATCTGTTAAAACTGTATACTTAAAATAGCTGAATTTTGTTTGTAAATTAAATCTGAAAGCTGATTTTTAAAAAAGACAAAGTCTATGTCATAGTACTCCTAGGAAAGGAATAATGTAGATCCAAATAAAGTATGGAAGCTCTGCTTAGTAATGGATATTTAAAATAAAATGACTTTAGACCTTTTTGTAATGTAGTGAATTTAACATCATTTTGATTTTTCTTGATCATAAGTGCTAGGAGTGACATACAGCATAACTCAAGAGTAAAATATTAATTATGGAATTCTGTAGTTTAAAAATTCTTTAGAGATTTGTCCAAGATAGGATTTTCTAACCCTAATAGGGTTATGTTTGAGGAACTGTCTTCTATTTCTCTAAAGCCTTAATTACTTGGGGAAGATAGAGTAGTTACTAGTAGTGATGTCTTGGGGGAAGATGGGAAAAATGACTTGTTTTCACAGCTGAGGGAATAGATGTGTGCTTTTGTGATATATTAGAGTTGTTGATTAGGGTCTCTGATTTTTAGTCATTTTTCAAATGGTGGAAATGAAAGCCCAGAGAAACTCAAGTGATTTGCCTTGAGATTTTGATCTTTAAAATTTATATTGATTCAGCATAAAATAAAGATGGACTGCATATTTACTTTTTATGGAACTGACTTATTCTCTAGTCCCCCAAAATAAACTTTTGTAATGACATATAATAGGATAAAATTAGGATATCTATTCCAAGTAATTTTCAAGGAACTGTTAGGTTTTGTGATAACTAAGTCTTAATCACTCTTTCTTAGACAAACATGTGAAAGATCTGCTGTCTCAATTGCTGAACTCAGGCTATTTTGAAAGTATTCCAGTTCCCACAAATGCCAAGGAAAAAGAAGTACCAGTGGAGGAAGAAATGCTAATACAATCAGAGAAGAAAAAACAATTATTGAAGACCGAATCTGTCAAAGAGTCAGGTTTGTTGTGATCTCTGAAATTCTTTATAGAGGTTGCATTTTTTAATACCCAAAGTGTTCAATGAGTGCCTTATTTTAATATTAATTTGTTCTATATGCATAGAAATCTTTACTTGCTGCAGGATAAACCTAGGTTAAGAAAACGTCTCTAGGCTTTATTGTCATAATTTACAAAGTGAACCTTAATAGAAATATTAGTTTATACTTTGTGCCTGGAGAGTACATTGGTTAAAATGAGGCATTTGTGGAATTTGAATGAACCTCTCTGTTAAACCACTAGAAGGATAATTCTGTTTAAAATTGTTGTTTAAAATGTAGGTTATAGTAGAATCCAATATTGTAGTGGAATGAGAATGTCAGCCTAGGGTTAAAATAGTGATTCAGGGCTGGGTGTGGTGGCTCATACCTGTAATCTCCGCACTCTGGGAGGCCAAGGTGGGAGGATGCTTGAGGTTGGGAGTTTGAGACCAGCCTGAGCAAGAGTGATACCCTAACTCTACCCAAAATAGAAAACATTAGCCAGGTGTGGTGGCACTGCACCTGTAGTCCCAGCTACTTGGGAGGCTGAGGCAGGAGGATTGCTTGAGCCCAGGAGTTTGAAGTTGCAGTGAGCTATGATGATGCCACTGCACTCTAGCTCAGGCAATAGAGCAAGACTCTGTTTCCACACACCAAAAAAAAAAAAAAAAAAAAAAATCAGGAAAAAATTGCCAAAATAAGTAAAGGAAATGTATTTTTTAAATTACCATTTTGTAAGGGAAGAAATATTTTGAGCAAATGGCACTTTTGCTTTTTTTGTTGAAGTTGGATTTATTAAAGAAATATCTCTTCTAAGGAGATAGTCCAGGTAGGATTCTCTTAGCCACAAGCAAGACTCAAGTCATTCCGTGTCTCTATTTCCCCATAGTTCTTAATTCTAAATCTAGTGCTTCAATATCTCCACTCCCTTACCCCTAACCCCCTCTAACCTTAAACTGGCTTGTGAGACATCTTGAGGGCTCTGTTTATAGCTGAGATGACTAATTTTTGCCCCATGGGACCTGAGCTATAATTCCAACTTGAAAAAGGCTGTGTTTGTGGATGAGAGGAGATAGTCTTATTTTCAATCAGAAATCAGGTTTTTTGTTTGTTTTGTTTTTTTAGGAGATTCTGCAGGTATAAGAAATCAGGTTTTTAACTGAAACTTGATTTTTGTAAGTGTCTTATATAAGGAGAGCTACTAGCTTCAGCTAGTCTCAACCCACATGCTTTTGACCAACGAGCAATAGTTAAAATTACTCTTGCCATATGCTTAAATTAATTGTACTGTCCTTTTTCTGTTTCTCTTATGAGTCTCCTGAAATGTGTTGGAATGAACTGTCATTGTAATCTGTCTATAAACTTATGGTTTATGTATTATTTATTTAAATTCCTTTTGTTTTCTAGAATCTCTTATGGAACTTGCACAGCCAGAGATACAACCACAAGAGGTAAGACAATGCAAGGGTAATTTGCTGATGTTGATTTTTCAGACTTTTGTGTATAGGTTTGTGGTTAGAAGCCAAGGCTCTGGGCCAGTCTGCCCAAGCTTGAATCCTGGTTCTGCAGCTTACTAGCTTAGTGACTGTGGGCAAGATGTCTAGCCCAGCTGGGTCTGCTCTCCTCACATTTAGAATGAGGATAATGATCATGCCTACTTCATGAGGTGGTTGTGAAGGTTAAAGAAGTTAATCTAAATCCTAAATTACTTAGATTTTGGCCTGGCACACAATAACTGCCCAAGTTTTAGCTGTTTTTGATCCCTGTGTTAGAATTTAAAGGTGTGTGGGATTTTGCTCTCTGCAGAATTTACCCACATCGGTAGCAAAAAATGTTCTTTTCTTTCTGAAGTGACATTGGAATTCACAGAAGCTGAAAAGAATAGGAGATACAAAACACAGTATAATTGATATATAAGGGAAAGAAAATGCTGTTAATTCAGGAAACATAAGGCTTAAAGTCAAACAGTATAACTTGGTTTAAAACTTTGTGTAGTTGAAAGCTGTACCATCCTCTGCCTGAACCATCCTCTGCCTTAACGTGGGTGCCAGGCACCTAAGGCTGGCAAAGGTAGATTAGCCTTGATAAAAGCTGAATCAAGCAAATGTGGTACCACGATGTGTAGTTCTCGCTGGTCTTAGATGAGTCAGATAGAAAATGCCACCTTTGAAATATAGAAGTTTGTATTTCTGCTAATCGAGGAAAAAGGAATGGACAGAGAAGTAAGACAGTCTTTTCAAGTAGGATAAGGACAGAAGTTTCGTGTCAGCACAAAGGCTCAGACCAGTGGACATAGGAATACTAATAGAGTTGACCATTCCCTTCGCAGTCTTCTATGAATTTTGTGACTCAAGCACATTATTTCTCTGGTCTAGTTTCTTAACAGACGCTATATGACGGAAGTAGATTATTCAGACAAACAAGATGAAGAGCAATCTTGGGAAGCAGATTATGCTAGAAAACCAAATCTCCCTAAATGTTGGGATATGCTCACTGAACCAGATGGTCAGGAGAAGAAACAGGAATCCTTCAAGTCCTGGGAGTCTCCTGTTAAGCACCAGGAGGTATCAAAGTCTGCCGTTTCCTTAGAACAGAGGAAACAAGAAATTTCAAAACTCAGGTCTACTCTGCCCGAAGAGCAGAAGAAGCAGGTCATCTCCCAATCCAAGCCACCTCCTAGCCAGTGGAAGCAAGAAACTCCTAAATCCAAGGCAGGGTACATTCAAGAGGAACCGAAGAAGGAGACACCAAAGCCTTGGCCAGTTCAGCTACAGAAAGAACAGGATCCAAAGAAGCAAACTCCAAAGTCTTGGACACCTTCTATGCAGAGTGAACAGAGCATCACCAAATCGTGGACTACTCCCATGTGTGAAGAACAGGATTCAAAACAGCCAGAGATGCCAAAATCCTGGGAAAACAAAGTTGAGAGTCAAAAACACTCTTTAACACCACAGTCACAGATTCCTCCAAAGTCCTGGGAAGTATCTACAGCAAGCCTCATACCAAATGATCAGCTCCTGCCCAGGAAATTTAATACAGAACCCAAAGATGTGAGTTGATCTGTATCTGTCTGTTTCTGTCAGTGTAGGCATCATAAATGAGTTGTAGTATTCATGACTTTGCAGTTCTATTTAAAAACAACAAAACCCATGGTAAATTAACGTATAAAATATTTCACTTAACTCTTTAATGGGCAGATATATTGCTTTCCCTAGAAAATTGGAAGTTAAACTAATTTGTCTTTGAGCCTAACCAGAGATGAAATTTCCACAGTTATAAGTTTTAATGCCAAAATTCTAACGACATGATATGACTTCAAAATATGGCCTAGTTCAGACAAGACCGAAATGTGAACAAGTGAGTAAGGTAAATGCTTGTCACGGGTCGGGAGGTGTGCTGTATTTCACTTGGTGTCTTCTACCTGCCACGTGAGTGACTTTTTCTGACAGAAGTTACGTTTTCTATATTCTCTTTTAGTCATTTATAGTCACTCAGATTAGCCTTTACTCTTACGAAGAACGTACAGGGTGGTTGCAGATATTCTAGTAGTTTGGAAAGGATTTGAATTAGTTCTCTATTTCCATTTCAAAATAAGAATTTTCCAGAGGTAGAAAACTATAGGAATTAGATATTTTGTAGTTAGGTTTTAGAGTATGAGATTTAGTTAAAAAAAAAAAAAAAAGGACTCAATTCTGTTAATGATAACCGATTTCAGGAAGATAAGGCTTATAAAGAATAATGCTTGGGTACATTACTATGTTAGTATTGCCTTTTATTACATTATAAGTTACTTATTTACCGCTATTTATAATGTAGACTTGTTACTCCCTTGTTTACATGAGATGTGAACTTATCCTCCCTCCCAGTGTTCTCCATTTCCTTGTAGTAGTCTTCCTTGCGCTTCTGTGCCATTTTAGCCAAAGGCTTTCTTTTCTTCTCTATTTCAATATATTTAGGGGGTAGAGTGCAGTTTTGTTACGTGGACATATTGCATAGTGGTAAGAGGTCTTTTAGTGTACCTACCACCCGGATAGTGTACATTGTCATTGTACCCAACAGGTAACTTTTCAGCCCTCACTCCCCTCCTGCTTTTGGAGTCTCCAGTGTCTGTTATTCCACTCTGTATGACTGTGTGTACTCATAGCTTAGCTCTCACTTATAAGTGAGAACATGTGGTATTTGGTTTTCCATTCCTGAGTTACTTAAAATAATGGCCTCCAGTTCCATCCAAGTTGCTGCAGAAGGCATTATTTCATTCTTTTCTGTGGCTGAAGCCAAAGGCTTTCTGATAAATCTTTGGTCCTCTAATAGTGTACACATTTTGCTTAGGGAAAGCAAAGCATAGCATTGTATTTTGTAACTAAATCAACCCAGTCCAGTTCTACCTTATGGGAAGAGAATTTTACAGTTATTTGTCCTTTGTTCTCCTTTCTCCCTCTTTTCAAGTGCTAATATTAATTGTAGCTTCTTCCTGACCCTACAGAAGATTGATAGCCTGAATTTATTAACCAGCTATCACACTACAGTAATTGTAATGTGATAACTATTTTGAGAAACTTATATTTAAAAAAAACCCAGTTTAATACCTTATTACAGCTAGTTTTAAAAGCTTGGTTTAAAATTCCACGAGGTATATATGTGATGTACTTTTAGCATATCAGAATATTGATATTGTGTTGTTTGAATAGGATTTAAAATCAGGGTTGCTTAGGTTGGACAAGTCAAAATGCATATTTAATTTGCTTTCATGGCACAGACAGCAATATGTTCAAGTTGTAGGGTTTTTCAGTGACTGAGAGGACACTCGTATGTGTAATACAGCATTTGTCTCTCTTTCTTGCAATCTCAGCTGTCTGGAACGTGACTAAGTAGGGTCAAAGGAAAAAGCAAAATAGAGTTCAAAGCTAAAAGACTAGATAACACGAAATTAGTCTCTAATGCTCATAGTTGTCTCCTAAAAGAGCCCCTTACTTATTCACTTAGGGTCTGTTAGCTCTTATTTTGTCTGGTGCCTTTGACAAGCTTAGCTGTGTGACTTCGCAGTGAGTTAGAGGGTGGAGAAGAGGAGCTGGTGGAGACGGGTGTGCTGGCAGCTGTAACTGTAAACTGTAAATTAGGCCTAATTCAGGATGTGCAGCAGTTTTAAGCAGTTTAGCGTGAGCGCTGACCATCTTATAAACAGCAGTGCCCCCCCCCAGAGTATGCTTACTTTATAACAAAATATAACGTATTCCCTCAATTTTGGGTGTGTGTGTGTATGTATATATTTTTACATCTTGATTTCTAAAATCAGGTACATCTTAAAAATGGGATGTATATTTAATGTGGTGGTTATAATTTTTGCCCTGGAAAAAATAAATCATTGATGTGTCTCATAGTTGGTGGCATCTTATCATGGAGGACATATGGTGACTGATGTCTGTAATGAAAACACTCTTAACAAGGAAGTCTTGTTATTCTGGGTCTTTAAAAAGAGGATGTTTTAGGTTTTAGAAAGATTTCCATTAAAGTTGTGAAGGGAGAAAAACTGTTCGAAGTTTGTTTAAATTATTTAGAAAATGTGTTTATGTAGAAATCTGTGGTAAATCTGATAAATGAGCATTGCTGTTTGTTTTGGTTGCTTTAATATGTAGTGATAAGCTAAGTTTCCTGCATTAGACTGTTGAATTTGAATTTCACTCTCATACATTACGGGTTTATCTTTTAGGTGCCTAAGCCTATGCATCAGCCTGTAGGTTCTTCCTCTATCCTTCCGAAGGATCCAGTATTGAGGAAAGAAAAACTA
Organism: Lepilemur ruficaudatus; assembly: GCA_963574885.1. Taxonomy (NCBI): domain Eukaryota; kingdom Metazoa; phylum Chordata; class Mammalia; order Primates; family Lepilemuridae; genus Lepilemur; species Lepilemur ruficaudatus. The sequence continues at coordinate 2,557 of CAUYRT010081358.1, read as the reverse complement.
CAGGATCTGATGACCCAGATTCAAGGAACTTGTAACTTTATGCAAGTATGAGTCATTTTAAAAAATGATCTTAAATGATATTCATGGGGCTCCTAACTTCTGATCTGAAGCATTACAGTGAAATTGTTAAGAGCATAAATTCTGGTGTTCAGGATGAGTAGGAATTCTGGCTCTGTTGCCTCCTACCTCTGGGGGTTTAAATAACTTTGCCTCATTTTCTTTTGAAAAAGAGGATAATACTTCCTACTTCCTAAGATTATTATGAATAAAAAATGAATTAAACATGTAAAAAGCGTAGCTTGCTCAAGGATTATTACTGCTATAGATCATCAGTAGTTTCCACGGGGACTGTGAGCAACTACTCTATGCTTTGTGTTCTGTTAGGTACCATCATGTGTAGAAAATGGACATTCCTTGCCTTTATGTAGTTTATGTTACAGTTGTAGAAGATTGTAAGCTTGCATTAAATCAGAATTAATAGTTAAATGCTAAATTGTGTGATACGATATATTTAATTATGTGATACAGACTCTCACAGAATTTGAGAACAGTGTGGTATTACCAAGAGCTGAAGTGGTTAAATAATTTTTGTTCAGTAAAAACATCTTGAGCTTTGGATTTAGGCCTGGGTTTAAATCCCAGTCCTACCACTTACAAGCTCGTTATTTAGCCTCCAACCCTCTACTTATTTGCAAAATGAAGGAATTGCCTACCCTTCCAGATTACTTGAAGATAAAAGAACTAAAATTCTGGCTGCAAGGGTGTAGCTTAAGTATGCAAAATGTTGGAAACTTTTCTGGGAGAACCAAGATAGGGAGATAGAAGAGAATGGTTTCTCATTCTGAAAGTGTTTAACAGCATGAGCTAAGAAGTGGTTGAGAGAAAACACACTCTTTTTTTTTTTTTTTTTTTGAGACAGAGTCTTCCTCTGTTGCCCAGGCTAGAGTGAGTGCCGTGGTGTCAGCCTAGCTCACAGCAACCTCACACTCCTGGGCTCAGCCAATCCTTCTGCCTCAGCCTCCCGAGTAGCTGGGACTACAGGCATGCGCCACCATGCCTGGCTAATTTTTTCTATATATTTTTAGTTGGCCAATTAATTTCTTTCTACTTTTAGTAGAGACGGGGGTCTTGCTCTTGCTCAGGCTGGTTTCGAACTCCTGACCTTGAGCGATCTTCCCGCCTCGGCCTCCCAGAGTGCTAGGATTACAGGTGTGAGCCACTACGCCCAGCCTGAAAACACACTCTTACTGGTTAAGTATAGTAAAAATGAGAGTCCGATAAGAAACACTAGGATTAATGGTTATGTTTAAGACCTAAGGTCAGGAGTTTCTTTTCCAAGTTAGGTCTTAGAATTACTATTATAGTTTTAACACTTGACACAACCTCAAGGTTTTATAGTTACTTTAGATTTTATTTTTAACTTTTAATTTCTTTTTCTGTGAAGACTAAGTTTTTGACATCTTGAGATAGTTATTAGCTAAATACCTATAAGCTTTAGCCTAGATATCTATAGCTAATAAACTATGGGCAACATTATGAACAGCTTATTTACAATCTTATCTTTAGGAGTCTGTTCTTGATTTTGACAAACCTTCAAGTGCAATTCCATCGTCACAGCCGCCTTCAGCTGCTCCAGGTAGCCCAGTAGGTATGTCATCATTCTAAAGACTTGCAACAGTTTTAGATCTGTTGAGTTTTTTTTTAACAAATGATTTTACTCTAGATGTCCTATGGGGAAACTGTGTGTTAATTTATTCTAATTATAATATCTGTTATCAGAGTTATATGTGGTTAAATTATCATTAGAACGTTAGTGTACGTAACTGACCTGTTTGCATTTTTTGGAGAGTCTCTAGATGGGTGAATGGAAGTGCCCGATGGATGTTTTTGCAGTTTTTTGTGTCAGTCTGTGAGTGAATTCTTACTAGAACTTGCTTGACACCTTTGGACTTTAAATCTAGTGTTGAGGCTTTTGAATCCTAACTGTGAGTGAGATTACCTCAGTGATGTGTGGAACAGTGATTAACACAGTAAATAGTGATGGAGCCTACGTTTGAATCTGGTCTGATGCTTCAAAGCAGAGGCTTTTGTTCCACGCTAGTGTCTTTCAGGCGAGGAATGACATAAAGCCATAGTCCAGCTGCAGTGAGCAGTATATACCAGCTAGAAGATTATCCTGGGTGAAGTAAGGAGAGTAAACGGCAGCTAGTTAACAAAAGTGATGGACCTTAACAAGGAGAAACAAAACTGAAAACTATGTAATTGAAGGAATATTAATATATATAGTCAGAGAGAAGAAAACCTAAAACAGATGACCCAGCTAGGATTTACTTTAAAGTTTGTGAAACTTAAGTTTATTGGTTAATTACTATTCATGGCAGCTTATGTCTTACCTTTCAGATTACTATTACAAGTAATTTTTTTTTTTTTTTTTTTTTTTGAGACAGAGTCTCACTCTGTTGCCCGGGCTACAGTGAGTGCCGTGGCGTCAGCTTAGCTCACAGCAACCTCAAACTCCTGGGCTAAAGCAATCCTTCTGCCTCAGCCTCCCGAGTAG
>CAUYRT010081357.1:0-12057 GCA_963574885.1 Lepilemur ruficaudatus | reverse complement strand
GGCAGCTCTGCTATTTCGTGCCTGGCCTGGAGGTCACTCTAGACTGCCCCTCACACACGCTTGCGCTCTCTCTCTCTCTCATACACACACACACACACACACACACACACACACACACACACACACCAGGCACTGCCTGGGGCCAGGCCCCATCACCCCTTGCCTGGTGCCACACCAACCTCTCTACCTCTCCCCACCCCCTCCACCCTGCCTATGCTCCTGTCTCCACCTGTCCCTCCTGAACACGGCAGCCAGGGGGCTAAGCTGGTCTCTCCCCAATCTGAGAGCCACCTGATAGGGTGAGCTGGGAGACACAGGAGGGGTCACACCCATGTGGGAGTCCCCCTACACCCCCATCCAGTCCTGTAGGATCCAACTATGTCTTCACCTCCACCACGGATGCCAGCCCATCCCCTGGGGCCCCTACCACTCTGGCACCTGCCCCTGCCACCTCCAGGGTGTCCTGCCTTGGCATTGGTCCTTGAGGTCCTTCTCCACCAGTAACCACAGGGATTTGGTCAAGATACACCTCAACCTAAGGCCACATGTCTCAAAAGTGGCTTAAGGCTGGGCTTTAAAGACGACACTGTCGTGTGCCTTCAGGCAGTAAGTCAGGGAAGCCCCAGCTCCTACTCTGTAAGCTGGGAATGTTAGGAATAGATTTAATCCTCCAGCCCTGAGCAGGTGCTCCTGCCCTTGGTGCCCCAGCCAGCAGAGGCTCTTCACGGGCTCCCCTCCCCTCCTCCCCTCCATGTATTAAATAACGTGGTCCTTAGGGCAACCAGCAAGGCAGGTGCTATTCTCTCCACTGTCCCAGCGGGGGTCCCTCCCTACCAGCCAGGATTGGAACCTGGGCCGTCTCAGCTCCCCACCCCCCACCTGCCAGGACAGTCTTTCCCAGGGTGGCCGGGGACCAGCAGGCTTCGCAGCATCACAGTAGAATTCATTAAAAATGTAGATTCTCACTACTGCTCCCCAACGTGCCGAACAGAAAAGAGAAACCCACGTGGGCTGAGCTCCAATGCTTCTGAAAACCCCTGCTCAGCCCCACGCCTTCCTGGCAAAACTGATTGGACACAGGAATCCAGAGGAGGCAGCGCACTGGCCGCCCCTGGCCTATGACAAGGCAGAGCTCAGATAGAGCAGGTGCTGGGCCAATAGGCTGCTGTCTCTCCCTGGAGCCACACCCACCCACCGGGGTAAGTGGAGACAGATGATGGAGGTGGGACGGCTGGGCGGGGGTGTAACTGAGGTGAGATCTTCCTGGGTGCAGATCCCAGATCTGCGGCCCCACTGGAAATGCAGGTGACCTGGCTAAGCCTCAGTTTCCCTTTCCAAGGAGGCCCAAGGGGGTGTTGATCTGGGACACACACCGGCCTCATGTCAGCCTTGTGTGGGAAGAACAGAAATAAACCGAGGCCAGGGAGGGAGAGAACAGGAAACGATCCACGGGGGTCATTCTGTATTCAATCGGCGGGGTCTCTTCCAGCAGTGTCTGATTAAAAAGACACTGGGTGTGAAGGCTGCTCTTATGAAAAGAGAAGGTGGCATGACAAACGAGTGGGATGGATCAGAGCAGCTACAAAACCAGCCAGATCTCTGGGGGACAAGTGACAACACATGGAGTAGACACTGGGACTCGGACCACATGGAAGAATGACTCCTGTTTGCGGGCACGTTTCTGTGACAATACAGGATCGTATCCTTATCGCACAGGGAGGTGCACTGAAGCACTGAGGGTGGACATGTCACCCTGTCTGCTACCGAATTTGAAAGGGTTCAGCAAAAACATGTTATCTATGACACACAGAAAACAAATACGGTGCCTGGCACCCTGGTAACAGTTGAGGGCTCGCAGCGTGGGTGTGTGAGTGTCACTGAGCTGTTTTTCAACTTCCCTCTGCAGGCAGAACATGTGAATTCAAACCCAAACCGCAGCCCAGGACCCAAGTTCCACCCTCAGCCCCGGCTCCTCCGGGACACCAAGGCCACGTTCATTTCCAGCTGCAGCTGTGGGCCGCCCACCATACCTGTTTTTGAGAAGATGAGCTGCAGAATGAGAGGCCGCCGGGTGACGATTCCTGAACCACGGGGAAGGAAGTCCCTGTGGGGGGGAAAGGGACAGAAATTACTCACGCGTCCGGCTGGAGGGGCAGGAAGTGTGACCACACGTGGTACAGCAACTCAGTCTTCCAATTTGGGTGACCTCAGCAAAGACACCAACCCTGGCGGGGCCCTGGGGAACGCTCTGCTCCTGGAGGGTCATGAGGCCTAGGGCGTTGAGGAGGGTCTGGACTGAAGGTCACGTCCAATGGAACCATTTCCCTCTGGCGGGCTGTGCCCCACCCCAGAACTCCCAGGGGGCACTTTCCTTGACAAGGCTTGGACAAGCTCCCCCATCCTCAACAGGGAAATACATTTCCTACAGGTACAAAATCAGTATAACATCATATGCACGATATAAAGGTGAAATCAAAGCAGTTGACTACAACATGTGATGTGTTTCATGTCCAGAAAAGACACATCGACAGTGGCAAGAGGAGGACAGGAACTGACAGCAGACAGAGGGGCAGAGAGCTTTCTGGGGTGACTGACATGTTCTAAAACTGGACTATGGTGATGTTTTCTAAAATTTACTGTAAATTTACTAAAATTCACTTATTTTAAAATGGGTAGATTTCATAGTATGTAAACAACCCCTCAATAGAGCTGTTTAGGAAAAATATATATCCTGTGCGAGGCTGGGTGCGGCGGCATGCGCCTGAAGCCCCAGCTACTCAGGAGGCTTAGGCGGGAGGATTGCTTGAGCCTGGGAGTTCAAGTCTACCCTGGTCAACATAGCGAAACCTCATTTCTAAAAACAAAAAAATCCTACCTATTGCACAATGGAAGTACTCAGGCACAACTACCCGAGAAGACATGAGGAAGTAGCCCTGCACTGACTGAACAGTGACTACGCCTGTATTCCCCCAAGCAGGAAGACCACAGGCCACCCTGTACCGTGAGAAAGGAAAACGAACATGTCCAGCTGGGTACTGAAGCAAGATCAGCATGTTCGGGGTAACTGAAGCCTCACAGGGGACACTGTTTTTCCTATAAACTGGCTAAAGGTCCCAGGCTCAGGGAATTTCAAACAGAGTCTGTACCTAGATGGACGCTGGAAGGACAGACGAGTATTGGGCAGATGTGTCCCACACACAGCAAGACAGACATCATGACAGGTCCCCATCCAAGTACCATTGGCACTACTGCCCTCCTGAGCAAGAGGGTGGCCCTACCCACGCTGGGAACCCTTGAAGGGGACCCCAGAGGGCCCCAGGGAGACGCTGCTTCCCTGGGAGTGTATTGGGCAGTGGGCAGAGTGAGGGTGCAGACGCACCCCTGCCACACCCTGCACCACGGGGGTCCAGTCCCATCAGCCGCTTCTGCGGCACTTCCTCCGGCTGGGTGCCGGGATGCGGCAGTGACCACACAACAGGTCTCGAGGGGCTTGAGGCCAGGCTGCGCAACAAGGGGATCTTGATGGGCAACAGGACTCTGAGGGCCCCCACAGGGGCACTGAAGTTCTAGAAGCAGTTGGCAGTGGACAGGCTGGGGGGATGGGGGTGGTGGAGCTGGGGATCACACGAGGTGGCTGGTAGGCCACCAGATGGGATTTAGGGACAGCCAGATTATAACAAATGCAAGCTTTTCAGACATGCCTCTGGCTGCTGCAGGGGTGAGGGAGGGAGCCGAGAGGCAGGCAGGGGTGACCGGTTTAGGTGGGTGATGACAGGGGCAAGACCAGGGGACGGCAGGTAGGGACATGGAGGGCAGTGGACAGACTCTGGACAGATCCGGGGGTGGCTCAGGAGGTGGACAGCAACGACCTGGGCGCAGGCTGGATGGAGAAGAAACCTCTAGGGTGGGAGGAATGGGGGGGCACCCTGAGGACATCAGAGAACCTCTAGGGGGCAAAGCCCTGGCCTCTCCACAGCCCCAGGCAGCACAGTCGACTCTCCAGTCCCAGGATGCTACGTGTCCTAAAACTGCGTTCCCAAGGATGACAAAGAGCATGAGGTGCCGCCTGCCCCACGCCAAGCACGCTAAGTACCTCACACCATGTGCCCGCTTGGCGCCGACACCGAGCTGCGCTCTCCTCCCACCAGCCTCCCATTTGGCCAACGAGGAGACTGAGGCACGAGGAGGATACGTGATGTGGCCAAGCCACACACTCCAGGTCCCCCCAAGAGAGGGTGCACCTTTATCCCAGCCTCCTGAGCACTTGGGAGGCGTGGGACACTGGCGCCAACATTCCAAGGGCGTGGGTGCTGGGAGCGGTCGGGAAGAGTTCTCTGACAAGGGGGGATGGGGCAGCAAGCCACGTGGAATCAGGAGGCCACGTGGGGTCACAGACCCCAAAATTGGCTTGTCACCCCAGCCCTTGTCAGAGGGGACATCCTGACTCCCCCTCACAGAGGACGTTTTGGACACCAGGCTCTCCTGGGGCTCTTAACCTTGCGCGCACCACGCATAGCCCTGGCCCTAACCCTCCCGGAGCCCCAGGCCACCTGGCTCACCGCAGGTTCCTGCAAGGGGCATCTGGCACATCAGGAATGCGGAGTCTCAGAAGCCATGGGCACTAGCCCTGTGACACAGATTCGCCAGCAGCGGGGGTGACAGCACATGCCCTTTACAAGAATACAACCACTCCATCCCTTAGATGACTTCTTTTTTTTTAATTTTGAGACAGGGTCTCACTCCGTCACCCAGGATGGAGGGCAGTAGCTTCATCATAGCTCACTGCAGCCTTGAACTCCTGGGCTCAAGCGATCCTCCTGCCTCAGCCTCGGGAGTAGCTGGGACTATCGGTGAACGCCACCACGCCCAGCCAGAATGACTATTTTTGACACGTGCAAGTGAAACATGTCAACAAATAACACAGGGGCCGCATGTAAACAGCACCACGAGCCTCCTCCCTGTGCGGGTCCCCCACGCTGTTGGGTGTGTCTGAAGTTCATTACTTTTCGCGGTTGAATCGTGTCCCATTGCGTGGACTGCCCGCAGTCTGTGCATCCATTCACCATTCCGTGGACATCTGGGGTCTTTCCCGCTGGGGCCATTATAAATAAGGCTGCTCTTGACGTTCCCATACATGTCCTTCGTAGACATATGCCCTTGTTTCTCTTGTTGAGTCACAAGGTGGACTTGAAGTTGAACCAGCAAAACTAGTCTCTGGTGATAGAAATCAGAGCAGTGGTTCCCTTTCAGGAAACTGGAAGGGGCAGGAAGGAACTTTCTGAGATAAGACGATGTCCTATCTGCTGATCTCATCAGTGGCTATGAAGGCATAGCATTTAGAAAAATCAGCGTACACACTTAAGATTTATGCAATATACCATATCTAAGTAAAATCTCAGACAAAGGTCACAGATATAAATAAGTCCAAGAGGACGTGCCCACAGAGCTGGGCACAGTGGCTCACACCTGGAGTCCCAGCTACTTGGAAGGCTGAGGTGGGACAATCGCTTGAGGTCAGGAGTTCGAGACCAGCGTGGGCAATAGCGAGACCCCATCTCTACAAAAAAATTTTAAAAATTAGCTAAGCATGGTGGCATGCACCTGTAGTCCCAGCTTCTTGGGAGGCTGAAGCAGGAGGATCACTTGAGCCCAGGAGTTTGAGGCTGCAGCAAGCTATGATCACACCACTGCACTCCAGTCCGGGCAACAGACCCCATCTCTGGCAATCATAAAAATTTGCCCATGGAATGGTTTACGGTCTTGTTAGTTTCCCAATAAGAAGAAAAATACAGATCTTAAAGAATTTTAAAGCCCAGCAAGGGGGGAATAATTAAATATAAAGTATGGACTACCCATGCCACTGTGCAGCTATACACACAAAAAAGCCTGTCATCTCTGGATGTGGAACTTCCTTCTGGGTACACTAAGTGAGGGGGGGAAAAAAGGTTTGTACTAATGAGTTCACTATCTAAAAAAATAAAAATAGGGCCAGGCACGGTGGCTCACGCCTGTAATCCTAGCACTCTGGGAGGCCGAGGCGGGAGGATCACTCAAGGTCAGGAGGTTGAAACCAGACTGAGCAAGAGCGAGATCCCGTCTCTACTAAAAATAGAAAGAAAGTAATTGGCCAACTAAAAATATAAAGAAAAAAGTAGGCATGGTGGCTCATGCCTGTAGTCCCAGCTACTCGGGAGGCTGAAGCAGGAGGATCGCTTGAGCCCAGGAGTTGGAGGTTGCTGTGAGCTAGGCTGACGCCACGGCACTCTAGCCCTGGCAACAGAGTGAGACTCTGTCTCAAAAAAATAAATAAATAAAAATTAAAAAAAAAATAAAAAGAAGAAGAAAAGAAAGAAAAGGTACATTAGAATGCCTGTGTTGTGCTACTAAGAAAACCAAAAAGAAACAAAATAAGAGCCCCCAACTGCGGCCGGATTGGGAGGGAGTCACTGCATGTTCTAGAACATCTTTGAGTTTGGTATCATGCACATGTGTTACTGATTCCCAAAAACTACAACACCACTTTTAAAAAACAAAGTCGCCAATAGCTCTTCAGTGATCACGATATGCCAAGCATGGAGTTGAGAATGTTCCATGGATTAAGCCATTTAAACACGAAAAGATCCAAGAGATAGGTCTGTTGACTCCACTTTACAGACGTGACAGAGGCGCACAGGGGCATGTCTGCCCGAGGTCACCCGGCCTCCGGAGGGGGTGGGAACATGGACTGAAACCCATGGATCTGAGCGCCCTGACCACCAGGCCACGTCTGAGGCGGAAGCTCCAGCGACCCCCCGGCCAGGGCCAGGCTTTGAACTACCAGTGTTTGCATGTGCTGTCCTGTGACTGTGCTTTGGGCGTGTCTTGTCTGAGGTGCCAGGCACTGTGAGGACAATAGTGACGCCCAGATGCCACCAGCGTCCAGCACAGACAAGGGACAATTTGAGCCTCAGAAGAACTCGAGGCAAGTGTGAGGTCCAAGATAAACGCAGACAGCTCTGGAACACGCAGGAGAAGGCGGCTGTCTGGGGCTGGGCCGCAGTGGCGAGCCGGAATGACAAGGAGACGGCACAGCCTAGGTGAAGGAGGCAGAGTTCTTGTGGAGATTCTGAGATCGGGGCTGGGCAGGAGCGGGGCAGGGCCTCGCACGCCAGGCTGGGAGCACCACGAACCCTGGGACTCATCCGACTGTGCTCCCGGAAGCTCCTGGACTGCTGTGTGCAGAGGGTGGGCAACACCCAACCTTGGCCTGGACAGCCTCCCAGAAACCTCCCAGGGGCTCAATGAGAAAAAAGGGCCTGGCCCAAAGGTCCTGCTGCAACACAGCATTAGGGACAGTCTCAGGCTCTTCCGGAAACCGCCTCCCAAGCAGCTCTGCCCAGAACACTGACTGTCCACTTAGATGGAAGTGGCTTTCAAGCCTCAGTTGTCCACTTCCTCCTCCCTGATCCCACCTACGTTCGGCGAGTACTGAAAGCTGCCTACCCCCTCCTCTCTCTTCCCTGCTGCTACGATGTGCCCAGACTGCCCTGACTTCCACTGCCGGCTCAGCCACTGCCATGCTGCATGACCTCTGTGGTTTTAGAGACTGAGGTGGGAGGATTGTTCAAGACCAGCCTGGGCAACATAGCAAGATCCCATCTCTAAAAAAAAAAAAAAATTTTTTTAAATTAGCTGGGCATGTGGTGCACACCCGCAGTCCCAGCTACTCAGGAGCCTGAGGCAGGAGAATCACTTGAGCCTACAATTCCAGGCCACAGTGAGTTATGATCGCCTCACTGCACTCCAGCCTGCGGGGAGCACCCTCAGCCTCCTCTGGGATGTCTCTGGCACTTCTGGCCTCTAAGCCTTTGCAGGGTCTGTTCCGCCACAAGGAACCCCATCCTCACAGGCGCTGCCCACCTCGCCACGGGCAGATGCTGTGGCTTGCACCCCTCCCTCCCAAATGCATGCCCACTAACATGCTCTCCCGAGGGGCAGGGGGTCTAGTCCTGTGACAGGCCAGGACATATGTACCTGGCCAGTTCACTACTGAATCTCTAGCTCCTAGAACAGTGCCTGGCAGAGAGCAGGTGTTCAGTAAATGTTTACTGAATGGACAGTAGGAACACGGACTCTGGGGCCAGACAGCCTGTGCTCATGGGCTGTGTGGCCCTGCGCAGGTCTCTGCCCCTCTCTGGGCATTGGCTCTGCCATCCGTAGGCTGGGAGGACACTACCTATCCACCGTGGAGGGCCCAGCCAGCTGTGTGGCCTGGTTCAAGTCGCTTCACCCGGTCAGAGCCTCTTCTTCCAAGCTCTAAAATAGCCACCTCTCCCTGGAAGGCAGTAGGGGGCAGGGAGGAAGGGATGCAGCCAGGAGGTGGCAGCCCATCACGCTGGGAGAGGCGCAGGGTAGTTTCCAAGTAGATCAGAAGCCTGGACTGTTTATTTACTGTCTTTTGAACATAGCACAAGGGCCCAGCAGGAGCCCTGTGACTTCTAGCCCCTGCAAGGGTGGGGACAGCTCCGGCTACGTGCGAGGAGGCTGCAGGTCCAAGCTCCAGGCCTTCCCAGATAAGCCAGCAGAGGATGAATCAGCAGGTGGTCCAGAGCTGGCGCCCAGGGGCCAGGCCACCCTTCACTTGAGCAGCCTGGCAACAGCGGCAGAGGCCGGGCAAGAGCCCTGGGCTGGGATCCCTCCCTCATCACCATATGGGCTCATCTGAGCAGTTTCTCAAAGCCTGAATGTGGCCAAGAGGACTCACAAAATACCACAGCCAGACTTAGCAGTGTGCTGGCGCCAGCCACCGGAAGAGCCTTTGGCAGATGCCACACACTCCGGACCGTGTCCACGCCCAGCCCCTCCACTCAGGGCTCTGATAGGAGCTGTACAGGGAGCACTGGCCGTCCGTGAGGCTGGCTTAAACCCCATCTTAGGCGACATCTCAGCACATCCTCTGACAACTCCAAAGGGATGGTGCCAGGGCCAGCAGCCCCATTTCACAGATGGGCAATCTGAGGCTCAGAGCTTCAGGACTTGCTCAGGCCCCTCAGCGAGGAAAGAGCAGAGCCAGAGATGGGAAGGTGGGTGGGACACCATGGAGGCAGACACCCCAGTCACACCCACCCAGCCAGGGCCCCCTTTGTGGTTCTGCTAGAGCAGAAGTACAGCTCCACGCTCAGCCTCCGGAGCCTCAACACGCAGCAGGTGGGGGGCATGTCCCTAACTCAGGCCACACACCCTCTTCCTACGGCATTCACACAGCAAACTGCCTCCTCCCTACACCCCAGTGGGAAGCAGCTCACACGGCACCCCGCTTGATGCTCCGTGCCACGCACAGCTGACTCCTTCTAGTTTACCGATTCCCTCCCGCGGCTGCATGTCCCCGTCCCACCTCGCCAATCCATTAGAGCAGCAGCCTCATGCGGGCAGGGGCCCATGTCTGGCATGTTGGCGGCTGTCTCCACAGCACCCAACACAGAGCCAGCCATGGGGCAGGTGACCAGTGCCGGTGGAAGGAAGGACCAAGCCTGCCATTTTGCAGATGAGGAGACTGAGGCTTGCGCAGTGCCTACTGGGATCTCCCTACCCTGCTCCGGGCATCGCTCTTCACGACATCCCCGGCCAGCAGCTCCTCCCTGCCCAGGAATCCTGTCACTTCAAGAGTGAGCCCCACACTTGGCACTCAAGCGTTGGCGTCACCTGCTCCATGGTCTCATCTGAGGGACAGCTCAGGCTGGCAGCAAAAGCAGGAAGTGGCCTTTGAGATTCGTGGCTGTGGCTCCGGGATTCTCCAGACTGTGAGCCAGATACACCATTTCCTTTGTGGACAATCTGGGCAGGTTGGGTCACCTTTCTGTGCCTCATTTGCTAAGTGGAGACAATGCCACCTGTCTCAGAGAGGAGTTGGGCACGTTTGCAAAAAAAAGCAGCCCCCCTCCAATGAATAAAAGTAAAACTCAGTATGATGTGAGCATGATCACAGCCCTCCCCTGCTCCTAACCCTTCAGGGCTCCCATGGCCCTGTTATCTCCCTCCAGCAAGGAGACAAACACATTCCTGCCTCAGGGCCTTTGCACCTGCCTGGAATCTCCTGCCTGAAATGACCTTCTCCTCCAAGCTTTTCAACAACCCTTGCTCCCTCTGGTCACCCAGGGCTCAGCTCACATGCTCCCTAGAGAGGCCTAACTATCTCCTGCTCACCTCCACCCCCAGCCCACGTTGCAGGCACCTGGAGGGCAGATGTGTTAAGCGTCCTGTCCCCAGGACCCAGAGCCACTCTGGTTGTGCACAGCCAATGCCCCACATTTGCAGGTTCCCTGCCTGCCTGGCTTTGCAACCAAAGTCAACTCCCAAAGCGCATGAAAACCTATAGCGACCTAAATGCCCATCCGCAGGGAACTGGCTAAATCAATCTTGGGAATGAGTCCGGGAAGCAATCTAGGTTGTAGCACTAAAAGCCAAGTGCAATGCACAGACCAGATTATACATGGAGGATGATATCCTGCAATTTGGGTGGTTTTTGTTTTAGAGACAGGGTCTCGCTCTGTCGCCCAGGAGAGAGCGCAGTGGCGCAGTCATAGCTCACTGCAGCCTCAAACTTGTGGGTTCAAGAGATCCTCCTCCACCTCCCAAGTAGTTGGGACTACAGGTGCACGCCACCACACTCAGCTAATTTCTTAATTTTTTGTAGAGACAGGGTCTGGCTATGTTGCCCAGGCTGGTCTCGAACTCCTGGCCTCAATGGATCCTCCCACCTTGGCCTCCCAAAGTGCTGGGATTACAGGAGTGAGCCACCACACCCGGCCCAATCTGGGGTTATTTTATACATGTGCACATTTCCTGTGTAGAGACAGCAGGCTTGGTAAATGTCACATGAGGAGTGGCAATGGAAAATTTTGTTTTATAGTCTGCGACATGATTTGACTTTTAGTCTTTGATAGTGTTTTTTTTTTTTTTTTTTTTTTTGAGACAGAGTCTTACTCTGCTGCCCGGGCTAGAGTAAGTGCCGTGGCGTCAGCCTAGCTCACAGCAACCTCAAACTCCTGGACTCAAGCAATCCTACTGCCTCAGCCTCCCAAGTAGCTGGGACTACAGGCATGCACCACCACGTCCAGCTCATTTTTCCTATATATTTTTAGTTGTTCAATTAATTTCTTTCTATTTATAGTAGAGACGGGGTCTCGCTCTTGCTCAGGCTGGTTTCGAAATCCTGACCTTGAGCAATCCACCCACCTCGGCCTCCCAGAATGCTAGGATTACAGGCATGAGCCACCGCGCCCTGCCTGATAGCATTTTTTACAACTTTTTGATAACCTTGATCACAGGCAAATATTTACCTTGAAACCTTTCAGTTGTACTGAGAAGACCCAAAGTAACTGCTGGCCATGCACCACTGTCAAGGGTGACAGGGAAACAACTACAATTTGGGGACCAAGAGCTTCCGATTCTATCCTATGGGGGTGCCCTTGGAGCGGTCCTGACTTCTCCACACTGCAGTGACACCCTGCGTCCCCTGCCCGGCCCTGCCACAGGCCATCTGAGGGACCTGGGCAGCAAAGCCTCTCCGTCCGGCCAGATGTTCTGCTCTGTGAAACGGGGTGTGGCGAGGGAGGTGACAGAGAGTGAAGGCAGTAGGGGTACGAAGCAAATGCTCCCCGGCTCGGCAGCCCTGACGTGTGGCCCCCACACATGGATTCCAGGCTCTGCGCCTGTCACCACCCTGAGGGCCCAGGAGACACAACAAGGGTAAACGTGCAGGAACAACAGGTGGGCAGGGTGCCGCCCCACTCCTGGTGGCACAGAGCCAATCTCTGTGCGGTCCCTCCTTCAAGGAGGGTGGCTAAGGCCCGGCACGGTGGCTCACGCCTGTAATCCTGGACTCTGGGAGGCCGAGGGGGAGGATCGCTCAAGGTCAGGAGTTCCAAACCAGCCTGAGCAAGAGCAAAAGACCCTGTCTCTACTAAAAATAGAAAGAAGTTAGCCAGACAACTAAAACTATATAGAAGAAAAAATTAGCCGGGCATGGTGGCGCATGCCTGTAGTCCCAGCTACTTGGGAGGCTGAGGCAGGAGGATC
>CAUYRT010081355.1:0-21157 GCA_963574885.1 Lepilemur ruficaudatus | reverse complement strand
GACGAGCTCTCACTCTTGCTCAGGCTGGTTTCGAACTCCCGACCTTGAGCCATCCACCCGCCTCGGCCTCCCAGAGTGCTAGGATTACAGGCGTGAGCCTGCCTTCTGTGGGTTTTTTAATCACTGCAAAATGAAGATAATAATGTTACTTCCCTTTTAGGATTGTTGTGAGGATTGCATGAGAATAAAAAGCATAAAAATGCTTAAGACAGTATTAGGCACCCTGTGGGCGCTCAGTAAATGATAATCTTTATAATTAATTATGACTTTGCAATGATAGAAAAATTTCAAGGAATCAAATACATTTTAAAAGAACTGACAAGATGATTGTGGTAGTGATTCTGAATAAAGTTTAATAAAAGAAAAAATTAATCCCTTAACTCACAGAGTTAGTCTTCATTATCCAACATTATTTTTTGCTGCTTTGAATGACACGTAAAAGACTTGGTTCAATCTCGTGACTGAACTGTTTAGCATACAGGCCTGAAGATTCATGAATTTACAAATCTATTTAAGAAATTTTGTGGAATCAGAATGTCCAATTTATAGTTAAGATTCTGTATTAAGTGATTTGTAATCTCTTCATACCTCAATTTACTTGTGAACAAAGTAACCTTATTGCAATAGTTTAAATGTTTGTGTCCCCCCCAAAATTCATGTTGAAACTTAATCCCCAGGGCAACGATTATTAAGAGGCGAGGCCTTGAGGAGGTGATTAAATCATGAGGCCAGAGTATCATGAATGGGATTTGCAACTTTATAAAAGGGCAATAGGGAACTAGCAAAGCCTTTTTTGCCCTTAGGCTCTTCCAGCATGTGGGGACACAGCATTTATCTATCCCCTCTGGAGGATGCAACAAGGCACCATGTTGGAAGCAAAGAGAAGGCTCTCACTGACACTGAACCTGCCAGTGCGGTGATCTTAGTCTTTCCAGCCTTCAGAGAACTGTAAGAAATAAATTTGTTGTTTATAAATCACCCAGTTGAAGGTATTTTGTTATAGCAGCAGGAACGAACTCAGACAGTTACCACCTAACATAACGCCCACCTACACAGGATTAGGGGCACTATTGTTTTTCTGATATGAAAATTATCTCACTGACTCACTCTCAGCGGAATATGCCCATTCAGCTATTTTTCCAATAACAGCAGTAGATTATACATATGACTGACATTTTCTCACTGAGTTCCTTTTGTGACCAGAAGCAAACCTTTGCCAGCTTGTGAAGGTCGGTTTTATATTACTAGCTACAGTTTGGCTACAGATCAAAAATAAGCTAATTGTCTCCTGGGAAACAAGAACTTGGGAGGTGGCCTCATTAGCACTGTGCTTTAGCCAACCTAGCTTCTTGGAATGATTTCCCTTGGGCTGGTTTTCTGGTTAGCCTTGTGTATGATACCAACTTTTACTGTTGCCTGAGATGTATATCTGTGAATTAGTGAGGCTTGGAGAGAGATCCGAAAAGGCAGAAGCCTCTGTTTGAACCAGGATGCCACATGGGGTGAAGGGCCTGGCTGGAGTCCTCAAGGAGTCACTGGTCATTGGTTAGTGGCCCTATCACTTACCAGCTATTTGACCTTGAGTAAGGTCATTTACCAGCATCTCAGCTTTTCTCATGGGATAAACAACATTGTTAAAGTGGAGGATTTTTTTGCTTTTTCTTAAGAAGTACCACTTTCAAAGGCTAAGATGATAGTCACATATGTAGAGAAAAGATATTTTAATAAAATTAAATCACACAGACTAGTGTAAATAAAATGAAAGTCAACTAATTTTCTAAGTCATTTTGAAGTGTACCTTCAAAATCAAAGGAACTGACCCCATAAATATAGTCAACCGGTTTTTTACAAAAGCACAAAGGTATCTCAATGGGAAAAGAATATTCATTACAACAAATAGTGCTACAGCAATTATAATGTGCAAAAAGAAATGAAACTAGACATAGACCATATACATTTCACAAAAATTAATTTGAAATCAACCATATGAGGTGGAACATCACTCCCCACTCCTTAGGTATGGTCTACACATAGTAATTTCCTTCCGAAGAGTTCAGTATGGAAAGGGAGAAAAAGGGAGGAAAGAGTAACTTTAAGGTGAAAAAAACGGACGAACACTATCTCAGCCAGGTACTCAAGATCAACATCAACAGCGATAAGTCAAGTTTATAACATATACTCCTGGTACAATTAGATGAGAATTGGGCTTTTTCTCTGTGGTCTTCCTCCATAAAACCCATAAACCCAGTCTAATCATCAGAAAAATATTAGACAAATCCCAATTGAGAGATATTCTTCCTGACCAATACATCTCAAAATTGTCAAGGTCATCAAAAACAAGGAAAGTCCGAGAAATTGTCATAGCCAAGAGGAACCTAAGTTAGACATGATAGCTAAATATAATGTTGCAACCTGAATGGAATCCTGGAACAAAAAAAAGAACTTTAGATAAAAACTAAGAAAATCTGAATGAGGAAAGGACTTTGGTTTATAATAGTGTATTGATGTTAGTTCATTAATTATGTCGTGTATAGCACACTAAGGTAACGTGTCAATGATAGAGGAAACAGGGTGTGGAGTACATGGAACTCTCTGTACTATCACTGCAATGTTACTGTAAATCTAAAACTATTCTAAAATTTAAAGTTTATTTTTCAAATATTAGATTTTTTTGCATATTTCCAGGCAAAATGTTCACACTAATACCATTGTCCTTTATTCATAGTAAATGATATAATATAATTGCTATATAATATAATACCACCCATTTATTTGGTCCTTCAACTTTGTCCAGCTAATTTCTTTCTATTTTTTTAGTAGAGATGGGGTCTCACTTTTGCTCAGGCTGGTCTCAAACTCCTGAGCTCAAACTATCTGCCTGCCTCAGCCTCCCAGAGTGCTAGGATTACAGGCGTGAGCCACCACACCCCGGATCCTTCAATTTTGGAAATAAGTTGCCTCCATAGAATTAAATCTTTGAAGGTAAAATACCACCAACCAAAACTAAGGGACAAAGCAGTTCACTTTTTGTGTGTAACCACTGTAAGTATAATATTTCATCAATAAAACAATAATAGTCACCTTAATAATAAGAAATAAACATCCTTAGAAGGCCCACTGGTTTGGAGATTATCTCATTCTATAAAATGAAATGATATATACAGTGTGTTGAAATAGACAAAATGCCCCAGCGGGCTGCGTTCTTTATCGTACGGTGAGTTTCTGCTAGGTTACTCTTTCATTTGCTGCCTGTCCAAATGCTCTCCAGGAATGTGGCTGGCACATGCCCTGCTACACACAGTGTGCAGAGACTTGCTTTCTGGTCCTAACTTACCCACCAGCAAATGTGTAGCATAGAACCTCCCCTTTTTACCATGAACAACTGTGGAATCAGATTGAGCTGACCTCTGAGGTTTCTTCCTGTTTTGTGATCGCAGACATGAGAGTAACTTGTTACCACTGGCTGATACCGTGAGTTTGCTTTGTAGATTCACTGGTGTCACCTGGCTCAGAGGGGGGTCCTGAAATGAGAGGGTGTAGGATGGGCAATAAAAGGATAGCTGAAGTTTAATCTGGAAAAGGGAAGTCCTAGAAAGGACCTGACTCCAGATATTTGAAGGATGGTCGTAGGGGAAGGGATAACAGACATGTTCTGGGAAATTCCAGAGAACAAACTTAGGGACAACAGATACAAAGGAATGACCAACCTCTGAACCAGTGTAACCCATCCTCTGAGGGGTGGTGACGTCATCAGGAACATCCCAGAGGAAAGCGGCTCACAAATCAGTGGGGACTTCATAGCAGAGGAGGCAGATTTGTACTTGGCTGGTTTGTCTGTTTTTAAAATGAATAAGCTCTTCCTTCTCTTTCCCTCTTCACTTCATCCCCTCCACTCTCCTGCTAACCCCCCTCCCACCAGAGTATCTGATATCCAGCCCTGCAGTTATTTCTAGTACAAATACTCAGTGTCTGTCAGGTGTTTGGGGCAGAGAAAAAAAAACTTGAGAAGCACCGATCTAGATGATTTAAAGTCCCCGTGCAGTGCTAAGAGGCTGTGAGTACGGCACACAGCGTCAGCTCTGACCCCACTCTGCTGTCCTCGTGTCCCCCGGCAGCCCCTCCTCTCTCCACGCTCATCTTTGCATCCCTGTGTAACATCTCCTTTCAGAACACAAGACATTGCTTTGTAACAAAGGGAATTTCACCAGGCTTGGAAGGAGCTCTTATTGGCTTCTGGGACAACTCTTAAATGCTTAAAACTCTGCCTATGCATTTTAATCCAGATACCTAGAAGATCTGTGTAAGAAGTCTCCCTTTAATTCACAGCCTTTTTTGGTGGAGGAAGGTGTGTTTTGCTACAGTGCAACGTTGAGATCTCGGGGAGCTCATTTCTTCCCTCAGTTGACTGAGTAGATACACCGATTTTCCGTCCCTTGAGTGATGCAATGGTTGAAAGCCACAATGTATTTATTGCAGACGGGCATTCCTGGAACAACAGCGTTTTCTCCAAGACCACGGTTCTCTTCCAGGCCATCAGTGGAAATGAAAAGTGCACGGACATATGCCTGGTGGGCAGCGTGCCTGAGGAGGAGTCCTGCCATTTCACATTTTCCCTAACAACTAGGAAACAAGTACTCAGCATAGAAAGTGGCTTCAAGGAGGAAGGACCTAATCTAAAACATTCCTTTCTTATTTCCTCCTGCTTAGAAGAAAGCTTGAGATCACTGTCTTGAAGTCTGACACTGAAAACACCTTATCATGGAAGATAAATGTCAAACCACCACACTTTTTTATTTTTATAGGACAAGTTGATGATCTGCTTTACAATTTTTCAGTTTTATTGATAACGAGAACACATATAAACAACCACCTGGCTTCTAAGTCACACAGTATTTTATTATCTTTCTTTTCCCAGACAAAGAAGATAAGTCAGGTAGTAAAATAATGGGCTGGGTGACTAAAGACAACCTATGTTATCCTCAAGTAGGACTCATAATAAATTGATCAGTAGTTACCTACATCTGACCAGCTATGTCGGCTGCTGGGTGTTCATTTCTGTAGCAGGGTCACCCACCTATTTAGTTCATTCAAGGGGTCCTTTTACTTCTCAGGGAGAAATTAACCAGAGAATCGAGTACTGCCCCCTTGTTGCTTCAACTCCACCTGATACCGACTTCTATAATTCTTAAAACATTACGTGGAAACCGTTTATTTACATGACCATCTGGCCTGCTACGTGTGAACTCTTTGAGGACTGGAAAGTATGTCTTATTGATCTTCAGAGTTTCAATGCCTGGAACAAAACAACTGCTCAATATGCACTTATTGAATGAGCGAACCAACCAATAAGTGGCCATCAGACAGTGAGGCCTGGCGGTGAAGAAGATGTTCCCTGGGGGAAATGTCTGTGTTTTTAAATTCTGACTCCCCACTGTCCAACTGTGTGACCCCACACAGTTACTTAACGCGTTTGCACCGCAGTCTGTCAAGTGAGGTTAATAATAGGACTTCCTTCCTAGGGTTGTTGAGTTAGTGCACATGAAGCACGTAGAAAAATGCGGACACACTAACGTTCAATACGTGTTCACTGTGGCTGTTGTTGTCATTAATACGATAATTATTACTAGGCAAATATAATACCCCTATTAATGTTACTAGAAGAATTTCTACATGAGTTCCTAGTTCCTTGCACCAGAGCAAGCTAGATCTATATCAACCGCATGGTGGAGAGATGGGAGAATGATGTTTAAAATGTGCTCTTTCCTCTGTGAACAAAATGTAGCTAAATGCTGGGTAAGTATGCCTCTATGGTCATACATATGACCATATTTCATTTTTAACACAATTATGAGAGAGGTTTTATTAGCATTATTTTCATTTTTAAAAGATGAGGAGACAGAGGCTGAGAAAGGTTAAAAAATTTGCCAAAGATTGGACACTAGTAGGTGAATCATCTGGCCCCAGGGCCCGGGATCTTTCTGTTTCAAGTTGCCTCCAAAGCAACTTGCAGAGAAGAGATGAATCGCAGGCATGTTAGTAAATGTTCCCAATGGCAGTGCCCAGTGTCTGAGAATGTAAGCCAGTGTCCCCAGGCTTCCTCAGGCCGTGGTGCTAATGAGGTCCCGAGAACAGTCACATCCAAATAACAGTGGTTCTGAGGCTTCCCTCCAGCCTGAATGCATTATCCCCTCGATGCATTTCTGAGAGTTGAAGTATTCAGTTTCTTAAAAAAATATTTTAATGCAAGTCATTATTAAATATTACATAGTCATAATCAAATAATTAATAATGCATAAAATTTCCCCTGGGAGTCAGTCCACTGTCAAAACTGTGTTGTACCCAGCTACAAAACTCTAAGGATGGGTTTCATATATTCTAGCTCGTTGTTGGCCACAACTCATTTCCCAAAGAGGCATTAATACAATAGAGTGTCTTTAAATCACAGCACTGCCCATCAGGTTGTAAGTATCATTATCTTTGTTTTATGGGTGAAGAAGCTGAATTTCTGAGGAATTAAATGACTTGTATAAGGTCTTATAGTTAATAAGGAGCAGAACAGGATTGAAGCCCAGATTTTCAGCTTCCACACTGCCTCTCTGGCCGTCAGCCCCGAGCCACGTGTTATGGGGAAGCTTTGGGACAAGCACTGTGCTAAGGACAAGAAGTGGAAAAGTAAGACATAGTTCCCAACCTTGCTGGGGACGTAGATCCGTAACTAATGATGATAAAATGTAAGCATGGTGATAGACTATATATAAAATGCCACTGGAACACATGGAATTCTTTAAAAAGGATGTGACATTTGAACTGGGCGTTAGAGGATGAGTAGGAGCTGGCCCAGGAGCGGAAGTGCACTCTAAGCAGAAAGCAGTGGTTGTGCATGGAGCGTGCAGGAAGCGTGGGGAGTGACTGCTGGAGTCTTGCTGCATTTTGACAGGTGAGACCATTTAAATTGTCTTATTCTGATACAACAGAAATAAACCAGGCAAAAGTACCCTTTCAACTTGTTTACTTGATAAGTTTGTGCATATACATGCACATATATATACACACACACTGTATACTTGACACTTAATCGAAGTCACTTAAGACAGGTGTATTTTAGGACTATTATATTATCTTGGATTTTGCCTTTAATCTAGCTCAGTATTTCTTAACTAGGAGCCATTTTGACCCCAAAGGACATTTGTCAATGCCTGCGAACGTTCTTGGTTGTACAACTTGGAGTTGTTACAAGTGTGGGAATCATGCTACTGGTACCCAGTGGGCAGAGGGCAGATGCTGCTGATCATCTCACAGTGTACGGGACAGCCCCCAGCTGCAAGGAATTAGCCAGCCCAGAAAGCCAATTATGCCGAGGCTGAGAAATCCTGCTTCTCTTCTTGGAAAGCCACGCTTCTCCATCAGACTACCACCCACCCAAGTGCAGAGCAAGAGCCCCCGCACCAAACCAAAGGCACAGATGTTGCAGTGTCGGAGGAATCAGCACGGAGGCTGGTGACCTCGCTCTTGCTTCACAACCTGGCAAAAGCCTGCTCTGTGTTATCTGAGTGAAGAGAAACCGTAGAGATGACAAAAATGCAGGTGAGTCTAGGATCTTGAGAACCGCTGGTATCAATTCACTAATGGTTTACTTAATAAACAGAGCTGCCAAGTGTCAAAGGCCCTGCCTCCTTCTGTGAAGTGACACAAGGGCCACTGTGATTCTGTCTTTGCTGTTTACGTAACAGCATAACAGCAACAGTTGACATCACTGCGCGCTTACTGGGTGCTGAGCACCGCGCTGACTGCTCGTGTGAATTATCTCACTGAGCCTTCTCCGTTACAGAATGATTTCCAGGCTGTACATTTCTGCTGCCGGAGACTCTTCCTTACGGTGGGAGAGAATACTGAAGCGGTTGCACAAAGGAGGCAGTCACACCACTTATGAAACAACGCACAGCTATCAGTTCTCGCAGAACAAGGCAGGAGAGAAATTTCAGACGTCAGAGTAGCGGAGTTCAATAAGCACTAAGGGCCTCCATCCGGCAGGTTGGGTGCTGTGTTCTTGGAAAGTTCTTACCCTCAACAGCTTACAAAGAAGAAAAAACTAAACAAAGCAAAACAAACTTATATCGGCTTCTATTCCACAAAAGTTCACGTTTAGATGCCCTTATGATTGGTAGATTTGGATATCCTGTTTCCCTCAATGATTCCAGACAAGAAAAGTATTATCCTTCAAGCAAAGACATTATGTTCAGGGGACGGCTTTACCAGGGCCCACGGCCAGGGTTCAGGCCCATTAACTGGCGGGCAGGTGGGAGTTTAGTTGTGGGAGTGGCTCTGAGAGCTTTGGTCATAGGTGAAAGGAGGCTGGTGCAGGGAAGAGCCCTCGAGAAGGACATGGGGACTGCTCCCAAGCCTCACTCTGCAGACTAGATTTAGCCCTACAGAGAAGTGATTTTCAGATGCTTTTGTCAATGCGTTTTTCTTGCTCCCAGGAAAGGTTTCACAAAACACTGTTTACACTTTCTCTGTTTGATACACAAGTATTTTCTGTTCTGATTTATTTTATTCCATTTCCTTTTTTCCTTCTTTTTTTTTTTTTTTTTTTTGAGACAGAGTCTCACTCTATTGCCTGGGCTAGAGTGCCGTGGCGTCAGCCTAGCTCACGGCAACCTCAAACTCCTGGGCTCAAGCGATCCTTCTGCCTCAGCCTCCTGAGTAGCTGGGACTACAGGTGCGCACCACCACACCTGACTAAATTTTTCTATTTTTAGTAGAAACAAGGTCTCGTTCTTGCTCAGACTGGTCTCGAACTCCTGACTTCAAGCAATCCTCCCACCTTGGCCTCCCAGAGTGCTGGGATTACAGGTGTGAGCCCCCACGCCCAGCCTCCATTTCGTTTCTTCTGCTGCTGGTTCTGAATGAGTGATTGCCCAGCACAGCCCCAGCTGCTGCATGTTACCCCGTGTAATTATTAATGATTCCCCCTTGTATCCACTAAATCAATTTCACAACCCATCAGCTCAGGTTTGGAAAAACCCTGCTGTGGAGAAAGAAGCTTCAAGCAGCAGGTGAAGGGACAGTTTTCACAAGGAAGGAAGAGGCCCGGGGTCCATGCAGGGCTGTCCTGCAGGGGCTGTCTTCTCATGATTTCTGAACCACGACTGTGCCTTTGGCAGGGCCACACGGCAGTGAGATGTTCCCCCCACCTTGTTTCCCAGCAGGCCCTTATGGGACAGGGCTCCTCATCTCCCCTTCCCCACAAACCTGAGAGAAGTATCATTGTTTCAGTACAGGGACTCGCTGAGACACGTGGCTTGGGAAGGAATTTGGGACCGTACTGTAGTGTATAGGTGAGAACAATCACCTGGTAACATCAGGTTATTTCTGACAATGTTTAAACCCAGTATTTGAAGAAATTATTCAAAATTAATTTTCATAAATATCTGCTACCCAAAATATGCTAGAAATAAATGATAGTAACTTAACAATGTTGCTTATTCATAATGTTATTAAAAAGTAAAAAGAAAATAAAGCCTTTGTTTCCTTTAAAGAGAAATTTGTTCAGAGGTACAAAATTTTTAGTAGTTTTCCTGTGAACATTTAAATTCAAAGCCAATGGCATTAAACATTTTAAAATTATTTTTTTCTATGGAAAAGGAAAATTATAATAACTTTAAACTGCTTTTGATATTCATTTATTTAAATCCTTTTCCACATTTCCCCTGTCTTAATGTATGTTTGAAAGGAGTAAAATCACATAAAATTTGTTAAAGATTATGCAATTCAGAAGGAAATATTTGAAAAGAGGATTGATCCATATTCTCTTCAAATATTTTGTTCTTACCAAGAGAAGAATAATTTTTTGCTAAATTTAAAAAAGCAGTTGCTATGGTTTGAATGTCCCCTCCAAAGCTCATATTGAAACTTAATTCCCAAAATGGCAGTATTGAGAGGGGGGCTCTTTAAGAGGTGATTAGGTCATGAAGGCAGAGCCCTTACGGATGGATTAATCCATTCATGGATTAATGGATTGATAGGTTATTATAGGAGGGGAACTGGTGGCTTTATAAGACGAGGAAGAGAGACCTGAGTTAGCACATTCAGCCCCTCGACATGTGATGCTCTGAGCCACCTCGGGACTCTGCAGAGGGTCCCCACCAGCAAGAGGCCCTCCTCACCAGATGTGGCCCCTTGACCTTGGACTTCTCAGCCTCTAGAACAGTAAGAAATAAATTCATTTCTTTATAAATTACCCAGTTTCAGGTATTCTAAGCAATAGAAAACCAGCTAATACAGTGATTTTCACATTTCTGCTTGAAGGGACAAATAGCAAAATATTTCAATCCCTTTGTCTTCTGAAAATAATTGTGTTTTAAAATTCCTACTGCCACTTCCCTCTCATCAAGTATTAAGAAAAGTGAAAAGTATTCCTATTCTCAAAGTCAATTGGTAATAAATGCCATTTCCAGGTCAGTTTTACCTGCTGCTGCTTCCGAGCATGGCGTTAGCAGTGCCACCGCCATGAACCCGGCTTTGTATATTCACACATATTCTCATGTACTGTGCTAAGCTGTGGGCTTAAGGCAACAGACAGCTTCTGGCTTATTTTAGCTTTCCAGGCAAGAGCCCAAAACGAGTTATTAAAGTAGGTGTTTAAGAAAGGCAGGAATGAAAGAAGTATCGTTCTGATAGAATGCTTTGAAATGTCTTCCGTGCCAGCAGTCCCGCCTCTAGAACACCAGTCTCTCTTTGCAAAGAGTGAGCTGGACCTTTACTGTCAAAGCTCAAGAGGGCTGCAAGGACAAGTGTTCTCTAATACTCCGCTGGCATCAGCTTAAATGCTGGTGAAAGTGAATCAGATTCCAACAGTCCAAGGAACCAACTCTGGTAAAAATTTCTGTGACCTTATGCCCAGCTACTAAACACTTCTTCACGTGCCTTCCAGGATAGCTCTCTGGCCTGGTTTTTTCCCACCTCTCTGTCCTCCTGCTTCATTCATCTCTTTTGCTGAGTCTTCTCCGTTTGCCCAAACTCTGAACATTGCAGTGCATTAGGATTAGTCCTTGGCATCTTACTTTTTTCCCTTCCTACACTCACTCCTTAGGTGATGTCATTCATTCTCACTACACATACTTGCTGAGCAATCTCATTCATTCTCATGGCTTCAGATGCCATCTATATGTTAATGACTCCCAAAAGTATAATTCTGAACTCAAGCTTAATGTGTCTACAACTGAGTTCCTATGATTGTTCCCACCTCTGCCTGCTCCTTTGGTCTCCTCCACTTGGCAACCTCAACTTCCCAGTTGCTCAGGCCAAAACCTTGGAGTCATTCTTGACACCTCTCTTCTTCTCACATTCTGCATCAGCAAATCTGGATGCTTCTGCCTCAAAATGTAGCCAGAATTTGACTCACCCAGTACTTCCACGTTATGCAATTCTGAGAGGTCCCTCTGACATTGAACATATAGCGAATGGTGCCTCTGGCAGCTCTGGATCTGTGAGTCTCACCACCTCCGCCATCACCATCTGGGGCCGACCATCGCCATCTCTTGCTTAGCTGTGCAACAGCCTCTTAACTGGCATCTCTGCTTCCACCTTGCCCCCCTCAGTCTGTCATCAACATGGTGCCACAGAGATTCTGTTAAAACACAAGTTGTATCATATCATTTCTCTCCTTAAAACTTTCCAACGACTGCTCAATTCGTGCAGAGTAAAAGCAAACATTTTACAGTGACCTCTAAGACCCTCCATGAAATATTGCCTATCACCACTCTGACCTCATCTTCTACCAACACTCTGCCCTTCCCTCGCTCTACTCTTGGCATACTGAGTCCTTCACTGTTCATTGAGCACACCAGGAACTTTCCTACCACAGAGCCTTTGGACTTTCTGTTCACCCTGCCAGAAATTATCTCACCCCAGATTTCTCTCTTCCTTTAGATCTTTCTTTAAATGTCACCTCCTGACATTGGCCCCCCTATCTAAAATTTTAACCATCCTATCCTTGCTTCCTATGCCCTTCCCTGCTTTATATTTTCTCATTCACGCATATCCCTATGGAAAGCTGTGCAAAGATGTGGCATCATCCTCCAGGATGCAGGAAACATTCTACATCACATGACTTTAGGGGGCTGTGCCCCAATAGGTAGAAGACATGGGTCCAGCAATCAAGAGGAGGAAGCAGAAATGGCCCTATTCACCATCATCCCTCGTGATCCACTGGAGAATGTGTGGATATACCCTACTCTCTGGTATCATGAAATAGTTACAAAAGAAATTTAGCTTTGATTTTGTGAAGCATTTTCACCCATTAAAATCACAAATGGCTGGTGCATAGGTAGATCTGGTCACAATCACACCGGGTGTTGTCTCTGGAGAGCTCTTTTCAATCCCAATACTCCCACCTGGTGGCCATAAGAGCTCTTGTGCTGAATAAAGAGTTTAGATCAGGTTGGCCACGTGTTCCCCAAATTAGCGCTGCAGAGTCCTCTGGTCACAAGGGTGGACACGAGCGCTCAAGGCTAAGGACTGATGGAGATGCTATGTGCTGTGTGTGCAAAGTGAGAAAAGAAAGGGAAGCGGGGGGAGCACAGTGTGGGCATAATAATGGCACCCTCCTCAGGGCTGGTGTCAGGATTCAGTGAGCGGACTGAGCATCAGCACAGGGCTGGCTATATGGTAAACACACAGTAGGATTACACGCTTTTATTACCACTACTCCGAGATGAAGATCTGTGGTGGCTGCACCAGTGGACATAACCAAAGCACTACCCAAGACCCCACTTCTGAAGAGAACGGTGATTTTTGAGGGCAGATCTGAGAGGCGAGATGGATTACTAACGGCGGACTCCCTCTCCCAGGACAGACGTCTCACGTAAGAAAATGGAGAGTGAGGCTATGAATTTAATGCAATTTAATAAATATGGAGAGAGGCTCACATCTAGAATCTGAGATCACATCTCGTTATACATCATAAAATTCCTACACAAGAAAGGACTCAGTTAAGATTATATGTGAACAACGTTTTTATTATAATTCAGAGACCAGACACAGAAGAACATCTGTAAGTATAATGAGTGTGAGAAGCACTTCAGTTCCTGCTTCCCTTTCTTCTTCATCACAGCACTCACGCTGGACGGGTAGGTGTGCAATGAGCCCGGGAGCGTCCTCGCCACAGCGCTGCTTCCCGCATGTCAGCAGCCTTGCTGGGCAGAAACCTCACACACAAGAGGAGCGTGGAGCCCTTCGGACCCTACTGAACATCAGAGAGCTCAGTCTGGGGAAATTTACAGCCCAACCTTGCTTCTCTCTCTTCCTGATGACTCAGATGCTCATTACCTATGTGTCCACGTATTTTTTGCTCTTGATTATGTTTAAGTGAGGTCAAAAAGTCTGCTGACATTGATCAAATCCCGTTACTATTGCTAACTTTTAATGGTTCATCTGAGCATATAGTATATAGTCAGAACTCTCCAAGATGTCTCTCTGTGCATTTTGATGTTCTGAGCAGGAGGCTGAAGGACCCCAGGGCACAGGATACGTTTTCATCTTTCCTTCCAGGAGCAGGCTGTGACTTTGCAGGATAAAGGAGAACGTGAGAAGTGACCAGCCAGCTCTCTTTATGGGTAAGGGTGAGTGTGGATTTCTGAGACAGTAGACTCCTGCAGAGGCTGGACTTTTTTGCATAGGCTAGAAAGACTACATTTGGCAGAACAGTGTCAACCTGAAGATTGCAGGGAAGGAAAAATGCCCAGATAAAACTGTACACATACAAAGAATACTGGATATCACATAGGAAGAACGATAACATAGAAGAATAATAAGTCTTGGCAGAAAACAAGGAAGTAGATTGCGAACAATACCATGACTTCGGATGTCTAATATAAATTAACAAAGTATAGGTTATAAATCAAATACATTTAAAATTTTAGCAAAAGGAGAGGAATTCTGTGTCAAACAAAAAGATATCGTGAAATGGGATAAAAAGTAAGAATGCAGTGATGGAAGAGTACACCTTGTCTAACAGAAGCACTAACATTTATTGTCCTATCCGTCACACATGGTCACATATGTTCAAGGTATTTTACAAGTATTATCTGCATCTTTCAGATGGGGAAACTGAGGCACAGAGCTGACCAAACTAGGATTTCAATGTGGCAGTCTGGCTCCAGTGTCTAAGTTTTTAAGCACTGCCTTTCTAACAGAGTAGAGCTAACCAATAGAGGGTGAGAGGAATTCATAAACCAGAGTGGAATCATTGTGAATCATTTCAGTTGGAAATAAAATGAGAGACAAAAAAAAAGTGAAATTCTTGTAAGACAGGTGTCCTGGCCGGATATCAGGTATAATAATGCAGTTTAGTTTAGAGAAATAACTGCACAGAGACAAAATGCAATAGTGACTGATGATTTCAGCTGTCAGGAAAGGTGCTGTCTGAGTATCCTCCCCTCCCTTGTCTGGATTCTGAGAAGCCAAGGCTGTTAGAAGGAGTTTCCATCAAACTGCAGGGGTCGTGGGGGAAGCATGGAGAATGGGTGAGAATGACAAGTTTAAGGGCTGGCAAATGGTCTTGTTTGCAAAAAGCAGACAGAGTGAGCTGGGGTGAGGAGAGATGTCTGGAAATTATGAAAGAACGAGCTTAATGTCAATCCACATCAAAATTCTAGTTTTAAAAATATAGTTTAGAAATGAAGCCATCTAAAAACCACTAAGTTATACTTCTTATTTTGGAGGAGTGGAGATAATATTCTAGATGTAGGTCAACAGTTTCCAGTTCCTTCAACTTCAGCCTTTCCTGGCTAGAATCTACTGTGCCCACCAGGTTGGAAAGTACACCATACACGTCAGCAGCTCAGGTTGTGCTGGCAACGGGGAATCTGGAATCAGTCCTGCTGTCACCAACCAGATACCCAGTGAGCCTAGAGTAAAATTCTGGTGCACAGTCTATTTCTACTCACCATTGTGTTGGCCTAGACTAGGCTTCTAACTCAGTCTCTTTGCCTAGCATTCTAATTCCAGTTTGTCCTGAAGGCTCATCCCTTGCTCTAGTCCACTGGGTCCAGCTTCTCAGCCACTGATGCATTGAAAATGGACTAATTACCCAAAGGCACAATGTTATCCATTGCCTGAATACCTACTATCATGCCTCACCACATATGTCTGCCTAATGGGCACGGCAATTCAACACCTGTCTTTGAACACTGCATGTGGTGGAGCTAGTCCATAGTCAACTCAGACCTCCAGGGCCCCATCCTCATGAGGACCCAGCTTCCTCTGTCTACCTGAAGGGCATCATTCATTGCCTTCCTGCATCGTAAACCAATTCTCTTGAATCATACAAAGAAATGCCATAGGCGTAATAAATGTGGTTTTCACCCAGTATCTGACAAAGCCTCATGATTTTCTAATGATAAAATGAGGAGATAGGGTCTGGATGATAGAAGAGTTAGGTGTATTTAAAGCTAGCTGAAAACTAAACTCAGAGTATCTTGAGTAATGGATCTATGCCAAACTGTCTAGACAAAGGTATTGGCATCTTATAAGCCTATACTTGACCCTAAGTTGAACAACAATCTTGCCAAAAGCCGGACACAGAAGGCAAAAAAAGTTGCCAAGTTTTTGATGACATCAACCTAGGAGAGTTAATATGTCAGACAACCAAGAGATTTTAACATCTTCATATTTATCAATTATGCCTCAAAAAAGCCAAAAAATAAAAAAATTTTTAAAAAGATTTTAACATCTCTTTACAAGTTGGAAACTTGGGGGTTAACTAAAAACACACAAACAGCAACAAAAATGAAAACACCCTGACTGTAAAAATCAAGGAAAAGGGAAAATACAACCTGTACCTGGAACATCTTGTAATGGAGTAACAAGTGCTCAGAAAACGAAAGGATGGGGATATGTCAAAGGAAAACATGAGCCAACCCAAAGAGCTCATCTCCTGCTTTGTTACTGTCCTGGTGCAAACAACCGTCGCCTTTTGTCCAGACTCTTGCCGTAACCTCCTTACTGGTTTCCTTTTACCCCTTCAGTCTCTTCTCAACATAGCAGTGTGACCTTTTTAAAATCTAAGACCAATCCCATCACTCCTCCCCTTGAAACTGTCCAGGGGCTCCCCATTTCATTCAGAATCAAATCCAAAGTTTTTCCCTGGTCCCCAAGGCCCTCCACCATGGCTGCCTTCTCTCCCAGCGCCCCTTCAGCCCCAGCTCCGGGGGCTCCTCCATGCTGGCCTGTCTGCTGCAGCCACCACAAGTCAAGCACACTCCTGCCTTCCAGCCCTTGCATTACCTCTGCCTGGAACGGTTCCCCCGACACCTGCAGTACCTGATCCCCGGTGCCTTTGATCCTTCCCTCAGCCCTCAACTCATTGACCCCTACTCCGACCACCCGCTCGACACCGCCTATTGGCACCCAGAGGCCTCTTATTCTACTCTACCTTCTCTTTTTTCACACCACTGTCTCCTTCTAACCATATGAGATAATTTACTAATTATGTTTAATGTTGAATTTCTGTCTCCCCGCTCTAGACTATAAGTTCCATGAAGGCAGGAATTGTTGTCCATTTTTTTTCACCAATGTGAAAAAAACAGAACACTGCCTGACACATTGTAGGTACTCGGTAAATATTAGCTGAATAAATAAATGAATTCAGCCATCAATTCATGAGCCATGAATTAGCCGAATGGATGGCCATTTAGGTTGTTTCCATTTCTTCAATACTAACAGTGATGCAATGAACATACATACCCTTATACATGTCTCCATGTGTTTATGCGTCTTTCTCTAAGAAAGATAGGAAAGGTGGAATTACTGGTTATGTGCTATTTAAATGTTAACAGATGCTGCCAAATCGCCCATCCTCGTATCTGTTCAGATTGACATTCCTACCACAGTGTATGAGATAACTTGTTTACCCACACCCATGCCAACAGCATACTTTTTAAGTGGAATTTTATCAAACTGGAGGGTTTCCAGAGGAGAGCAAACAGAATGGTAGAGTCTGGCACTCTCTAAAAGAAACTTCATATGTTTAACCTAGAGAAGAGAAAAATTTGAAGAGCTCTCATGTGAAAGCAGAATTCAAATTATTCTTTGTCATTGCCAGTGCTGGTAAAGTCCTGCCTTCCTGTGCTTATCTGCAGAGCAAGTTGACTCATACTTATTTTGAATTTCATGACAGTACCTAGTGATGCTAGTGGCTTAAATTATCTATGTAATGACCAAGGGGCAAAATGTCAAATGAATATTTTTTTGTATCATGTTTGCTAAGGAGCTGGCATCTCATAAGATAATTATAACAATGTAACAATTTCTTCTCATGTTTTGCTTGGACCCCAATATTAAGATGACACGTATGAGATAAAAATTTTCTTAAAGCCAATTAACTTCGGAAAAGATGTCCCATGTTCCATTGCATCAGTAATTTAAACTACAAATAAAGTTTTTAAAAAATGTATCAGATTGGAAAAGATAGAAAAGACTGACAAAAGCTTTTTGCAGAAGTTTAAGGAAATTAATACTTTCATGCACTGTTGGGTAGAGTATAAAGGGTTATAACCTTTCTGGAAATCAATCTAACAATGACAGAAATACAAAATGTGCACATGCTTTAAGTCAATAATT
Source organism: Lepilemur ruficaudatus (assembly GCA_963574885.1). Lineage (NCBI taxonomy): Eukaryota > Metazoa > Chordata > Mammalia > Primates > Lepilemuridae > Lepilemur > Lepilemur ruficaudatus. The sequence goes on along the minus strand of CAUYRT010081355.1, from coordinate 3,535 downwards.
CTATTTCTAGGAGTTTTCCCATGGAAATAATTATGGAGATGGACAATAACTTAGCTCACAAGGACTTCCAAAGTCATTTGTTTATACTAACGAAAAATTGGAGACTGTCTAAATACCCATCTCTGCCGGGTTTGTGAAGTGCATTGTATTCCTAAGCATAATGGAATACGTGCAGCCACTAAAGTCTCGAAGGAGATCCGGGCACTGGGTGTTTCCCATTTGATCCTCCAGAGCCATCTTTCATCCTTCTCCACCGTGTCCTGTGCCCTGGGAGGGGACTGAGTGGGCTCCCTCGCTGTCCTCTGCCTTCCAGCTGGGTTTAGCCACTGGGAAGCACTGGTGAGAAAAATGAATAGTTTGAAAGAAAGAGGAGTCTGAGTATTCCTTCCCTCTCTCTCCTCCCTGCTGAGGCTGGCTGCGTCTTCCAAAGACCTGGGCTCCTGTTGAGGTGCGGTCTCTCGCCACTACTGTCCTGGGTCCTGGCAACCGCACCTCCCCTTCACCCCTTTCCACCTAGGGGTGGCAACGGCTCCAGCTCCCCAACGTGGCTGTCCCTGACGTGCTTGATGAGTCTTCGTCGGTTCCCCTCACCCCTGCCCTCAGCCCTGTAATGCAGCTTTAACTTCTGCCATCCATGGTTGAAAGTTCAAACACAAAGGAGTAAAGAAATGGAGAGGAGAGACATAATGCATCATTTTGGGCTCTGCATTTTCATCCTATCCTTTCCAGAACTGTCTAGCAATTTTGAGGATGGATAGGATAACATAGGTTGAGTAGGGGCATGAAAACATTGAGTTGCATGTGGAATGTAAAATGCACAAAAATTGGCACCTTTCTGTATTAGCTATTATAGCTTATTTTGAGAGTGCCGTTTAAAAAGGTAGAGTATCAAGCTGAAAGGTGAAGAATAAAGAGTAATCCGTTACAAAACACTATTCTAATCAAACGGGAACGTGTCCTGAAGTGTTAAGGTCAAAGTAAAGACCCACAGACAACCATGGATTTAAATTAAGCAGTAAGAATCCCACTGAGAGGAGAAATGCCAGCTACCTCATCAATCCCATGATTATTTTCTCATATACACTTTAAAAATAAAATATATAAAGTGCTCAACCCTAATTTCAGAACTCCAGGAAGATTTTAAAATAATGGGAATAGCATTTTTCTCAATGTCAAGACATATTTATCATACATTATCTTACGTTTTAATAAAAACTTTCTAAATCTATAAGATCTTATCAAAATTACTTTTTAAACATTAATGATTTAGATTTTAGCTAGGATAGAAACAATCTGTAAGCAAAATTGGTTTTCATTTTCACAGGTAATAGGGGTTTCCTCTAGCTACGAGGCAGAGTAAGTTATCTTCTAAAACTGGTTTATAAAATGCAGCTCAAGGCCTATGAGTGGGTCCTGAAATCAATTTAGCGGTAGGGTGGGAGGGGGCAAGTAGTATTTTTTAATGACATGAAACAGACCAGAATAGAATTAGCATAAAACAGAAAATATCAAAGTACATTTCACTTAAGCATACCATATAACAAAACTTGCATTTCATTTGTTTTCATGCATTTGTCTGTGTTCCGGGTCACAAGGAAAAACACATTTCTTACTCTAAGTCTTGATCAAAACCGTTTGAAAGCCTTTGCTCTGGTCAGTGATAACCTCTATAACAATTTTACTGCTTTCAGCCAAGGTTATAGTACAACTAAAAAAAGCAGCAGACAGAAGTAGAGGTGAAGATCAAAGCAGAACAAATTTCTAGCAAGAGCGTTTGGGTCGAGAACATTTTAGTGTTATTATCCTAAAAGGAATCTTCAGACTGATAAAAGCCATGGTGTTTAACTGTCACGGCTACAATGGCATTAGCCATAACTTTTGTATCAGGGTGCACGTGGCAGGTGAAGAGCTGTATTGCACTAGTAATTTACCTTTTGGGATATTTCTCAAAGACAGCCTGTTCATTAAATTATTTTCAAGAAATATCTGATGTCATTGCAAACAACATGGTTCAAAATAAAAAGTGATATCGATAAAAAATTGTAGAGGATATATTGTCATTCGAGAAAAGAAAGTACAAAATGCAGCATATAGAGCAGGTTCCAATTTATGGCTCAAAAAATTATGTGTTATTGTGTACATGAAAACATGGGGAATCTGTTGAGATGTAAAGGATTATGGAATATATGAAATATTTGAATATTTGTACTAAGTACACATTACTTTTATATTCAGAAAAAAAAAAAGATGTATTTGAAATATTTTTCAAAAAAGGAAGTGAAAAGTCATACGTAAGGCCCTCCATCTCAAGAGTTCCTGAGACCTAGGTTTTCTAGAATCAAGCAAATTCAGCCTTCGAGCATTGCGGCTGGCCAGGCTGGGAAGGTCTCATCCCACCAAGGTGTGTCAGAGTTATGGACATTAAGTTCGAATACAGTTGCACAATGTGGTTTTCCTAAATTTTAATAAATTTACTCTTTAATTATAAAAGCAGTAAAGCAACATGTTTAGAGTCTAGAAAATAGATAGGGGAATTCTAAATCCTACTATTTAATATAAATATTCTCTGACAGCATTTTATGTGTGTTTTATATGGTTACCACCATCGTAAATATTAAATCTATGATCAGACTTTTTTTCACATAACATTGTTCTTTTTGCTACATGGACTTCATGTCTCATTTTTAAATGGTTGTGTATTATTGCATTTAGTAAATATCATGATTTATTTACTCATTCCTCAATTGCTGGAATAAATCTGCCGTTAAGTATTTATTGAATATTTCTATAATGCCTGTAAGATAAACAGAGATGATATCTAGATCTTATCTACATAAGTGTAGAGAATATGCAGCGTCTTTATGAAGATTTTCTCCTTGAATTTTGTAATAAAAAATGTCTTGAGAACATATTTTAAGCACTAGGCTAGATATTTTCACATATCTTCTTTGTCTTATCCTCAAACTAACCGTGTGGCATCAGGGTAATAATCCCTATAAAAAAAAGTAGGCAGATGAAGTGCATAAACACTAAGCCACAAAATCACAACTCAAATGTAATGTCAAATCTTAGGGCAAGCCAAGATACTCTTTTCAAATTTCTTTTATTTGAAATAAAGGATAACTTAACCTTGTGCTAGTAAGACATTTTAGAGTCTAAGCATGAAGACTTGTTTCCTATGGTGTTTCACTTGGCCAGTACAGTATTTTATTTTATTTTATTTCATTTCAGCATATTATGGGAGTACAAATGTTAAGGTTACGTACATTGCCCTTGCTCCCTACCCCCTCCAGTCAGAGCCTCAAGCCTGATCATCCCCCAGACGGTGCACATCGCACTCATTATGTATGTATATACCCATCCCCTCCTCCTCCCTCCTGTCTGCCCGACACCTGATAAATGTTGTTCCTATGTGTCCACTTAGGTGTTGATCAGCTAATACCAATTGGCTGGTGAGTACATGTGGTGCCTGTCCATCCATTCTTGGGATACTTCACTTAGTAGAATGGGTTTCAGCTCCATCCAGGAAAATACA
>CAUYRT010081353.1:0-23950 GCA_963574885.1 Lepilemur ruficaudatus | reverse complement strand
AAGTTTCTGTTTATCTCCTTTGCCCATTTATAAATGGGTTTGTTTGATTTTTTCTTGTTAATTCTTTTGAGTTCTAGGTAGATAGAATTTATTTTTTTGAGGAGAAAATTTTAGGGTGGAATTTTCTAAGTATGGTTTACTATTAATATGTTAATAGGCATTAATATGGACACATGGGTTCTATGAACAAATGTTTCATTAAACGTGTACTGTATGCCTGCAACACAGTTGGGAACATAAACAACAGACAACCATAAAAACAATTCTTAGAGCATTAAGCAAGACTAATGTTTATGGAACACACTTTAAGAAATCCATCTCTTTAGATGTTCTTCCATTAGATTATTAGTGGTTGCTAAATTTGCCTAAATTATTTCCCATTTACTTTGCATATTACAGTGGAATATTTTGAATCTTTTAATCATGAGAATACACTAAATCACACAACACACATATATGTATACACACACATATAGAGAGTCTGCTTTTTATATATTTATTTCAGCTCAAGTAGGTTAATAGTTTTTCCTCAGAAAATTACTCCTAAGTTCTTAAGCTTCTATGTTCTATGGAACATATGAAGGATGGTCTTGAGAAGCTTAAGTGCACATCATTTATATAAATCTAGAAAATTTATTTCTGACCAGAAGTGACCTTTATCTTTAAACTCTTCTTGTATCACACAATTTTTATTCACAACACAAAAATCAAAGATCGTAACAGTAAATTTTTAAAAAGAAAAAATCCACCTGTCATGTTTTTGTCCCAAACAACTTTTAAAATTTTTTACATTCCCTAGTGTGTCTATGTACATTACATATTTTTATATGGTTGTCATTAGAATTGTATAATATGATTTAGAATTTAATTACATACCACATTATATTTGCTATTTGTTTTATAGTGTTGACTACTGTGAAACATGAGTATAAGCTTCACGAGGGCAGAAATCAAGTCTTAGTGAATATCTTTATTTTCCATATATAGTACTCAGTACTAAGAATATAGTAGATGTTCAACATACAGTTTTGATTAACGGAAGTTCTAAATGCTTTTTAAAATAATTTTAATTATATTCTTTCAGATCTACCAAATCTATTCAAAACGATCTGCTGAGGATATTTATAAAATACTGACATCCTACAAAGCTAATTACCTAATTGTGGAAGATGCTATCTGCAATGAGGTGGGAACCATGAGAGGCTGTAGGGTTAAAGATTTATTAGACATTGCAAATGGCCATGTAAGTAACCATTTGGAAAGTTAATTATTTTTTAGAAAAACGACTATTTAAACTGGTAATCTTCAAACTTTATTTTTGGAACTTAACTAAGAATATAATTAAGAGTTATATAATAATGGTGAGGGCTTATTCAAAGTAGTTTGAAGTATTTTTTAAATATACAAAAGTTGAACATTTTTATTAAAAAATAGTAATTTTACCAATACCTAAATTCCTTGTTCATTGCCTGTACTTGTGCAGGGTTCAACATTTATATACAAAACAATGGCATAATTTGATTTGAATAATGATATTATTTTAACTTCTAATAACAATCTAAAGAACAGCTGGGTAAATTGTGATATTGAGAAATTTCTTGTAATTTGATTCAGATTCAGAAAAGTTACTTACTAAATTAACACAGTGCCTATCCATTGATACCCTGTTATCCACAAAAACGAGTATATTCAGAGCCACTTTAGTTGTTAGGATTAAGCTGTATCTTAATTTCTACATTGATTTCAGCTATGTTACCAACCTGTTTTACCAAGCTGTTTTACTGTGCAGTGGATATACTGTATATCTGGTAACCAAGAAGACTGACAGGGGAGTTTGTATATCTGGTAATTAGCATTGGCTGGAATGAATGCCTTGACTCTTGCGAGGATCTTAGGAAAAGTTTAGTAGGTCATTTTAAGTTGTAGTGCACATTCTGTTCAAGTTGCAGCCAAGATTTTTTCTATTCCTTCCTAAATAATCATAGGTCTTTGTCTTATCATCTGAGACCAGTTTGGGGGTGGGAAATTAGTTTTTGTGATTTCTGCCTTTGTTTTCTTCATGACTCCATAGTCTTGTAATACAAACTTACTGTTTTATGCTGCATGTATTTTGAATTTTCTCTGTTGGCACTTGAAGCTATGATCTTTGGTTTATTGGTGACAAAATGGAATTTTATTAAACATTGGATATAGTATTCAGTAATTACTTCTATAATATATTGCTGTCTGCTATCCAGAACCTTTCTATTCTGCTCTTGGTTGCCCACCTTTCCTCTCTATTCTTAAGATCAGATTACTTCTCCTTTTCATGTATTGCCAGGCCTGGACTTAAGCTAATTCATCCTTTAACTCTTACAGGTGGCTCTCTGACATCTTTCATAGGCATTAAAATAATACTTAGTATTTTATTATAAAAATGCCTTCAGGCTAGTTAAGCTATCTTAGTGAACATCATTAGGTGAGAACGTAAAGTTTTGCACTGGGCAAGTCACAAAAGCCTACTTGCTTACGAGATCATTGTGAGTCAGTTCTACACACAGAGAAGAGTTTAAATATACATGAGGAATATAATATGTCCATTTCTCAACCTTGGTAGGCTTCATGATAAGATTCTTTAAAGCAATGATTATGAAAACATTGCCTTCTAAATTTTAGGATGAAATCTTTTAAAAATTGGAAACACTTTATACTGGTTTCTCAATCTCAAAGGGAAGTTCAGGAGTTTAGTGGGCATGGTGACTCACTTATGAAGAGGCTTTTATTTGCTAAATATGAGATATTTTACAGTCTATATTTAGCAATATATTTTTTCGTAGAAGTATAATTACTTGTACATTGATTACATTTCTTCCATAAGTTTAACCAGCCTTTTAATACTATGTTTCATATCTTTTGATAGGTGGTTTGTGAAGAAGGTGACAAGTTAACCTACTCAAAATATGGGCGATTTTGTCATGAGGTCAAAATTAACTATTCTCCATATGTGAATTATTTCACTAGAGTATACTGGAACAGATCCTACTTTGTATATAAAATCAACACTGTGATATCCTTCCAGTCTTGAAAAATAACAGAGCCTTCATTTCAAAAACTTATACTACCTGAAGTAAAATGCGATTTTCTTCTACCTACATGGTGTCTTTTATAGATCAGCGTATGGACATTTGGAATGTTGCTGCTGCTTTTCCCCTCCTGCTCTTAACTGGATCCATAGTTCTGTGGGAAATATTAGAAGATCAAGCATTACTCTGTCTTTTGGTAAAATGTCAAATCTATCATCTGCAGTATTTCAGACAAGTATGTTCCTTACTAGTAAGTGTGTTCCTTACTATTATATAGTCTTTAAAAGGTTTTACCTATTACAACATTTCCCCCATAAATCTTCATTCTGTCATAATACTAATCTTGAATTTGAATATGTTCAAGGTGAGACTATATTTCTCAAATATAACATTTAATAATACTTAATGTGGTATAATTTTATAATGGAAGGAAAGAATTATTCTTACCATCAAGCAAGTTTTTGAAGGTTTTTGATGGTTTATAACAGAACTGAAATTTTATAATAAAAAACTAATTTAAATGTTAGCTGAAAATATGTGGCATTTAAATTAAAACAAATTATATAAAGAAAAGTGATTTTTAAGGATATACATAAAGATATATCCATAATTTTCCATATTGTTCTCATCATCTGCTGCTTATATAAGTGAGCACTTTTTTAGTAATACATAGTGCATGATATTGCATTTTATTATTTTATGACTGTCTATTAAGTGATTAGCTTTTTCCACTATGCTCATTAATTTAATACCAATTTAATCATGACAAAACAATAACTATTACCTATAATTTTAAAATGGATATTTAAAACAATGTTATTCAGTGTTGACATACTTAATAAAATAAGGATATGGAGTATACAATCTATTTACATGTTTTCTACTGAATTATTAAGTAAAAAATTAAATCTTTATCAGAATAAGAATATGTACACTAAAATGAGCAACAATGTCTGGAGATATATGCAGATGCTGTTAAATATACCTCTGCATACAGATATATTTATTATAAAACACGTGATGTTATTTATGAAACTGTGATTCAGTCTTCAATATTAAGAACAAAGTGACAATTATAATAAAATTTACAACACAATTTCACAGTCTAAATGCTATATTCCTTTAAGTTTTCTTGTATTTTTCATCATTTATTAAAAGAAATTCTAAAATAATTAATTTGGCCTTATAAAGAGATTCAGGATAGATGTAGCCTATATATGCATCATTTTAGTAAGTTGGGATGCGTGTTTAGTTTTACCTTATATACCTGTTCAGTGGGCAAGTTTTCAAAACTTTCACTTGTTAGAGTGCTGCAAAAATTGCATTTTCAGTACTATAAATTACTACATTTATAGTAAGGGAGCATCTTTACGTTGTCTTTATTTTCTATAATATATATATTTTAAAAATCCGTGCATTCTGAGACTAACTCTAGGATGCTTTGCTCTTTTGGAGCTTAAGAATTGTTTGATGGCAGTGTCTTATATCTGAGGCATTAGTTTCTCATTTCACTCTTTTATGTAATTTTTTAACTGTATTAAGATATAGTTCTCATTTCACTCTTTTATGTAATTTTTTAACTATATTAAGATAATTGTAGGCACTGTACCTCAGGTTGACTCTGTACATCTAGTAGTGAGTCACTGGTATTAAGCTTCAAGCCTTATGAAGATATTACCATAGTTAACCAAGTACACAGTGAATAGTCATGTGGTAGTACTTGTGATTAGAGCATGTAACACAATGTAATTTAAAAGGCAGCTTGCATATTTTGAAGGGGAAATAAAACACACTACGTTTTATGTATTGTGAAATATTTCCTTGAACTTTTATTAATTTATATTAAGATCACATGTGCTGAATTAGTTTTGGTTGTTTTGTTTGACATACTAGTAAGTTGCTTTTGCCTCTGTCAACTTATTTCTTAAATAAAACAGATTTGGAGAAAATTTTAATTGAAAATTTTAAATAATGAATTCTTTATTTATCATCAGTTGGAAAGGAAAAGTAAGCTTGATTATAGAAATTATAATATTGGATATGAGAGATAAGCTTATTTGTTTCGATTTTAACTGTGGTTATAACAGTAGTACTACAAAACTGAGTGGGAAGCATTTAATTTGTTTCTTCACTTGTAGAGTAACACATGATTAAGAATTCTGCAAGTAATTCCACTTGGGTAACTTATAGTTTTTAGGTGTGACAATAAAGATCTACTATGAAAGGAGCAAAGTTTATGGGTTTTGGGTAGAAGGAATTTCTCAAAGAAATACAAAATATACTTTGCCCTTGATATTGCAAACCCATTGAAATAAGTGCCTTAACTTTATTTCTAAGTTTACCTTTTATTTTCTGGAAATATATTATCCATTTGTTTCTTTCCATAAGAAAATTTTGGTAATTTTTCCTCATCAATAAGCAAAAAAAAGAGTCTTCACTATGCTATTTTCCCTATTAAGTTTAATTCAGTAATAAGCAACTCTTTGTTAAGAGTAGAGATAGGATTTCTAGCCTCCTAAATTAATTTATTTAGCTTCCCAAATGCCAAACAATCCAACAAGTAAAACTTAATTAAGGTATATGATATCGACTCTGTGCTGGTTTATATTTTCTAACTTTGGCATCTGTATCTTTGTGATTTTTGTTAGACTGGTAGAGTTTTACCATTGAAGGGATATGCATTGTACTCCAGCATTACCTTTTTTCTTTGTTGCTTTCTATGTATATAGATAGCATTTTTTTTCCAGGACATTAACCCAGATCTCCAGTAGCCTCAATATTGTGGCACTCTTCCTTACAGTCCAGATTGATTCAAAGAAAAGCAGAAATGGAAGTCAAAGTGTGTTACAATTCAGGGCTGAAAAGTAACTTTAAAAAAATAGATTATTAATTTCTTAAAGGGCACTGTGAATAGCCATCTTATTAAGTTGTACTGTTTCTGAGAAATCACTTGTTTTGGACTCTTTCTATTTTTGAAATGTTAAAACATTTTGATGCTTTTTATGGATAAAAGTAGTGCCTCTCTATGTAATTGGTGGGGTTTAAAAAGTATATAAGTTGATTTTTTGGTAAATTTAAATGCTTTACTTTAAGGGCATATGTTATTAATTAATCTGTATATTTAAGAACATTTTGTAAAGCAAATAACTACTTCCTGATTTACATCTCAATATATTCTTTTGCTTCATTTGTCCAGTTTTTAAAATACGTAATTTCTATTGTTGCTATTTGATAATAGTTTTAGATCCCAATGTGTATTAGAATTACAGCTCCGAAAAGCTGCAAGTAAAATGGAACAACTTGTTGTTGAAATAATCTCTTTTTATTAAGTTTTTGAATATGTAGTGTTAACACCTTATTAAATAAAATTAGATGTGAAAATTGCAAAGGAATATATGTGACTCAACTATTTTATGTTCGTTAAGGTTTCTAAACATAATACTTAGTTGTTTTTCATAATTAAAAAGGACATTTTGGAATCAAATTGGTGAATTTAGCATAAGGGCAACTTTGAATCATTTTATTTATAAGTCTATTGTGCGACATTTTAATCTTGGCATATATAATCCTATGTGCAGTTCTATAAGAGATACACTGAATTTCTGACCATTATATGTATTTAGTGGAATGATGGCATCACAAAAAAACATGCATTCCAAACTTATAGTTTGAAATAACTCATAAACAACCCTTTCATATTTCACGTTAATAGCTTTGTAAGGCTGTTTAATGCAGATGAATACAGTCTTTATGCATATTGACCTTTGAGTCATATCTCTGACAATGTGTATTTAAACATTTTCCTCCTATAACTAACATTACATCTTTACAAAGGATGAAAGTTAATTTCAATAAATATAAATCCTTTAAAAGAGTTGGATTATAAACTAGTGTACTTCAGATTTTGTAATATTCAATATACTTTTGTCAAGAATGAAATTATTTCATGCTTAGTTACCCTCCTTGTTTCCATAATAAAACTCTTTTCAGAATTTTAAGTTGTCTTTTATTTGTATGTGAACTTCTGTGTTGCAACTTTTTAAGATATTCATATACCATATAATTCACCCATTTAAAGTGTACAGTTCAATGGTTTTTAGTATATTCACAGAGTTGTACAATTATCACCACAGTCAATTTTGAGACATTTTATCACCCCCTTAAAAAAACTTCATACCCTTTGGCTATCAACCACAACCACTCCCTCCTCCCCAGCCTTGGGCAACCACTACCAATCTACTTTCTATCTCTACATTTGCCTATTCTGGACATTTTATATAAATGGAATCATATAATATGTGGTCTTTTGTGACTGGCTTCTTTCACTTAGTGTAACGTTTTTAAGGTTCATCCATGTCATTTTGTTTTCATTCCTTTTTTAGTGCCAAAAACTATTTCATTGTTTGGCTATACCACATTTTATTTATCTGTTCATCCCTGGGTTGCTTCCAGTTTTTAGCTATTACGAATAATGCTGCTTTGAACATCTGTGTACAAGTTTTTATGTGGGCATGTTTTCATTTCTCTTGGGTGTCTATACACAGATACACACACATACACATGTATATGTAGAATTGCTGGGTCATATGGTAACTCTGTGGTTAATTGTGAGGAACTGCCACACTCATTTCTAAAGTGGCTGCACCATTTCACAATCCCTCCAACAAGTTATGAGGGTTCCAGTTTCTCCACGTACTTGCTGATCTTCTTGATTATAGCCACACAGTGGTTGTGAGCTTGTATCTTATGGTGGTTTTAATTTGCATTTCTGTTGTGGCTAATGATGTTGAGCACCTGTTCGTGTGCTTATTGGCCACTTGTATGATAGACCTTTTTGGAGCAATGTCCATACAAATTCTTTGCCCATTTTTAAATTAGGTTGTGTTTTTTGTATATTCTAGATATGACACCCATATAAGATATATTAATATGATTTGAAAATACTTGTGTCCATTCAGTGGGTTCTCTTAACTTCCTTGTCAGTGTCCTTTGAGGCACAAATGCTTTTTAATTTTGATTGCATTGTTTAATCCATTCACATTTCATGTTATTGATATAGTCAGATTTATTAATACATTTGCTATTTTACTTTTTATTCTCTAAATGCCTCATTTCTTTTTTGTTCTATTCCCTTTGTAGTGCTTTCTTTTTCAGTAAGTTAATATTTTCTATGTAATATTTTAATCCTTTTAATGATTTTTTTTCACTTTATGTTTTTGAGAGTTTTTTAAGCGGTTATTCTAGGGCTTATCATATACATCTTAACTAATCAGAAGCTACTTCAGATTTATACTAATTTACAGGGAGATACAGAAATGTTAGTTGTAAAAAGCTCTATACTATCTTCCCCCTTTAGTACTATTATTGTTGCACATATTGTTTCTATATATGTTATAAACCCAAGAATATAGTGTTATAATTATTACTTTATATGATTTTATGTCTTTTAAAGAAGCTGAGAGAATAAAAGAGAATAAGTATATATTTATAACATTTGTTATATTAACCTTATTTACCATTATTTGTTCCTGTGGATTCGAGATACAGTCTGATATTATTTCCTTACTCCAATACAGCTTTGCTTTCAACTCATCTCCTTTGTGCTATTATGACAAATATATTTCTCTATATGATACAAGCCCAACAATATAATTATATCGATTGTTTTATACAATTATTTTTAAAAATCAGTTCAGAGAAATTAATTACATAGTTACCTTTACCAATGCTCTTTGTTTTTTTTTACAGTGGATTTTTTTTTTTTTTTTTGAGACAGGGTCTCACTCTGTTGCCTGGGCTACAGCGCCGTGGCGTCAGCCTAGCCCATAGCAGCCTCAAACTTCTGGGCTCAAGCAATCCTCCTGCCTCAGCCTCCCAAGTAGCTGGGACTACAGGCATGCGCCACCATGCTCGGCTAATTTTTTCTATATATTTTTAGTTGTCCAGCTGGTTTCTTTCTATTTTTAATAGAGACGGGGCCTCACTCTTGCTCAGGCTGGTTTCAAACTACTGACCTTGAGCCATCTGCCCGCCTTGGCCTCCCAGAGTGCTAGGATTACAGGCGTGAGCCACCGCACCTGCCTTGCAGTGGATTCTAATTACTGTCTGAGATCACTTGCTTTCAGTTTGAAAAACTTCCTTTTGTAATTCTTTTAAGGTAGATCTGCTAGCAATAAATTTACTCCATGTTTGTATATCTGGAAATGTCTTTATTTTGCCTTTTTAGAGCAGTTTTAGTTATACAGACCAATTGAGCAAAAAGTACAGAGAATTTACATTTACCCCTGTTCTCCCCACTCCATGTCCTCTAGTAACATCTTGCATTTGAGTGGCACGTTTGTTGCAGTTGTTGAACCAATGTTGATAATTTATTATTAACTGAAGTCCATAGTTTACACTATAGTTCACTCTATATGTTGTACAGGTCTATGGGATTTGACAAATGCAAAATGGCACGTGTCCACCATTACAGTGTCACAGAATAGTCTTGCTGTCCTAAAAGTCCCCTGTGCTCCACTTACTCGTCTCTCCCTTCCTTTCCCCGAGTCCCTGGCAACCACTGACCTTTACTGTCTCTGTAGTTTTGCCTTTCTAGAATGCCGTCTGTTTGGAATCATACAGTATGTAGTCTTTTCAGACTGGCTTCTTTTACTAGCAATGTGTATTTGAGATTCCTCTATGCCTTTTCATGGCTTGATAGCGCATTTCTTATTATTGCTGAATAACATTCCATTGTGTGAGTGTGTTACAGTTTAGCTATTCAAGGACATCGTGGTTGCTTCCAAGTTTTGGCAATTATGAATAAAGCTGCTATAAACCTTCATCTGTGTGAAGGTTTTTGTGTGGCCATAAGTTTTCTACTCATTTGGGTAAATAATCAAGGAGTGCAACTGCTGGATGGTATGGGTAAGACTATGTTTACCTTAGTAAGAGACTGCCAAACTGTCTTTGGTGTTGTCAGTGTTTTGCATTTTAGGCTGGACGCGGTGGCTCATGCCTGTAATCCTAGCACTCTGGGAGGCTGAGGCAGGCGGATCATTTGAGCTCAGGAGTTCGAGACCAGCCTGAGCAAGAGCGAGACCCCGTCTCTACTAAAAATAGAAAGAAATTAACTGGACAACTAAAAATATATAGGAAAAAAATTAGCTGGACATGGGAGGCTGAGGCAGGAGGATCGCTTGAGCCCAGGAGTTTGAGGTTGCTGTGAGCTAGGCTGACGCCATGGCACTATAGCCCGGGCAACAGAGCAAGACTCTGTCACAAAAAAAAAAAAAGAATTTGTTTTGTGCTAGTCACTGTGTTATGTACTTTGATATACATGTTTCACTTAATTCTTTAATAACTCTTTAGTAGTATTATGCCCATTGTTAATAGGTAACAGTTACACAAGTAAATGTTGCAGCTAGATTTAAAGCTGGATTTGCTCTGTTGGTTGGCTTCTGAAATTTACCCCGGGTTTATGGAAAGAAGGCATCTAGGAGAGGGAGAACCTCCTTGGCCAAAATGAGCAACAACCTCAGCCAGAAGAGGCTTCAGATCATTTTCAGCGGTGTACGCTTCTTTTGAGCGAAGAGCAGAAGCCAAAAGATGACACAACAGCTGTTGATCTGAGTGGCTCTAGAGCCTCCACCGCATCTGACAGCGGGCTGCACCAGGCACAGAGGATCCTTCTGCCCACCATCTAGGCTACTGCAGCAAAGATGGGCATCCTGGGAAGCGGCCCCAGGTGGGTGGACCGTGGTGAGTCCCTGGAGTCGGTTTCCACCAAAATCTGATCCATGAGGACGTCTAACATATTGGCATTGGGATTAGAGAGCTTAACTCTTTTTTTAGCATTATAGTTTATTTTTAGTGCTTTATATAAAATAATAATATATAGCAATACATTCATACATTGAGGTCTTCCTTTTCTGGGTCATGTTTTTTGTCACTTGCTTGTTTGGCAAACACTTAGAGAACCCTGATTATGTGCCAAAGACTATGCTAGGCATCAGTTTCTGCTCTCAAGAGGTGTACAGTCTTTGTGGGACAGAGATGCGAAAAGAGGTTCCATGTGACAAATATAGGGGTAGGGTGAGCCTCAGCATTAGCACAAAATAAGATGCAATGAGCTGAGATGTGTTTCAGGGACCCAGGGAAGGCCTCCTGGAAACCCTTCAGTCAGGCCTTAGAGAAGGAAAATATTTGGCCTGTTAGGAAAATTTTAATGTTTATTTTTTACATAACATTGGGATATAGTCCCTATTGCATTGCTTGTTCCTTTTTTATTATTATTTCAAAATATTAAGGGAGTACTAATGCTTTTGTTAGATGGATACACTGTGTAATGCTGGAGTTAGGGCTTTCAGCATGCCGGCTACCAGGACGCTGTTCACTGTACCTGATAGGTAAGTGTTTATCCCACACTCTCCACCCACCCTGCCCCTTTCTTGGTTCCTCATGTCCTTTATAGTAATATCACTTTGTGCCTGGGTGTGCCCATCATTTAGCTCCTACTTATTAGTGAGAACGTGCGGCATTTGTTTTTCCATGCCTGAGATGCTTCACTTAGGATAATGGTCTCCAGTTCCACCCAAGTTGCTGCAAAAGACATTATTTCATTCCTCTTTATGGCTGAGTAGTACTCAATGGACGCCACATTTCTTTCCTTGTTCTTTTTCTTTTCTTTTTTTTTTCAATGGATGTCTCTCCTATCCATGATGAGTAAGCCTGGCTATTTATGATGTGTTTTGGAGTTAAGTGAGAAGGGACTCATTTTGTATAGAGGCCTTTTGTAGATTATTCCCTCAGAAATCATCTAAAGCACTTCTCTTCCTTGTTTCCTAATAGTCAGAGCTACAGACTGTGACTCTGACTCATAGACTTTAGCTGTCATCACCATAGCCCTCAAGCCTAACAAGAAAATGTGAAATAATCAACCATTACTTGTAAACATGTTCCTGCTTCTCCCGTAAAATGAGCCTTGCGTGAAGCATACAATATAAAAGTTGCCTTCTTTTCTGCTATTTATAAGGGGGAGGCATAGTATATTTCATCAGTATAATTTGTTGAACTACAAACGATCAGATATTCACTAGAGTAAATAAAACTACCATTTAAACATAGAAAATATACATTTTAGTTCACTGCAAGAGCAATTATTCCAATTGTATTTTCAGCGACCTGAGTTGGGGTCAAGAGAGCTTCAGGTAAATTCAACCCACCAGAACTCAGCAAGGACCAGCGTGGGCTGGCCAGAGACTCACTTACACCAGCCATCAGGGCTCACCTGTTAACACATGGTAGAAGGTGGTTCAGCCCTTCATATGCAGCAAAAAATAATTGAAAATCACCAGTGCTCAGTCACTACAAAACATTAAATAAATACTAGAAAATATAATTTTGCACAATGCACACAAGTCTAAACAGGGAAGAGAGCTTTACAAGGGCAGGAAATCTGAATGAAGTTACAGAAGAAAAGACTGAAAATAGGGTACTGTAGACAAATACAGCTTTCCACTTGGTGAGGCACTTGGGCCCCTCGGTAGCTCCAGAGCTGCCCATGCTCACAGGAATGCAGCCATGACCACCCTCTGGGACCCCTTGAGTCCAGTGAACCCACATTGGCAATTAGGATCTGGCAGGTCATCAACATTATTGAGCTCATTTCTGGCACTTTTGGGGCCAATATTCCTCTTGTAAGTCGTGTTCTAAATTTCACTGGCCTCTACAGGAATTCAGTGCATTTTCTTAGGCTAGGTGGCAGGTTACATAGCAGCAGCAGCACAATGTCGTGAACATGCACCATAACTAAATAAATTAAGATCTAGTCTATGGCCTAGCAACGCCCTGGGCTTTGGGAAGCTCTGAGCGATTGCCTGTCACCTAACAGCTGAGCTGCCTCTGTCTGCTACTTCTTTCTGTCATTGAATAGTATGGATCAAAAGCAATCCATGATCAGTGTAGGAAATCAGGAAAAGAGAGAAATCTATAAAGAAAAGAGTCAAAATTCAAGAGGACCGAGGAGTGTTGGGATGAAACCATTTAAGTGCACACATACTTACACCCTCACCATCAGGTTAATTGAGATCTTCATTTATCTGGTCATGAATATACAAATCCCATGAGCACAGTGTGGGCAGACCAGAGAAGCTAAATTTCTTTCTGGACCAGAGCTGTCTGTGGGGCTTTTTCCTCATTCTGAGGGAGAACCTACCCAACCATGAATGTGCTACCATTAATGGGAATGTCTATAAGCCTGGGTCTTTCTGGGTCCATGGACAGTTTCAGAGTCAGCAGGGCCACAACCTGCCCAGGAGAACAAGCAGAGTTGTTGCACATGGCCCTGAAAAGCGTCTCTACCTTCAGCTTTCTGGAGTCCTGGAGAGCGACAAATTCCCCTGAGACACTATTGTACTGTTGAATCCTACTGCACAAAGATAGCCACTATTTTGATTTGTTTAGTACATTTCTTTACAGCCTGGTCTTGAACTCCCGGGCTCAAGGGATCCTCCCACCTTGGCCTTCCAAAGCAATGGGATTAGAGGCATAAGCCATTGTACCTGGTCTAAAAATTTTTTATTTTTATTTATTTATTTTTTTGAGACAGAGTCTCACCCTATTGTCCAGGCTAGAGTGCCACAGTGTCAGCCTAACTCACAGCAACGTCAAACTCCTGGGCTCAGGCGATCCTTCTGCTTCAGCCTCCCGAGTAGAAAATTTTTTAAATAGAAAATTTTCAGGTAGACAAAGAGCACAGAGTATACATTTTGTGGAACCAAAAATAACTTTCTGACAAAGTCTTATGCACAGGTGTAAGAGCTATCTTCTCCAAAGCACATCTTTGTGTTTTTTGAAAGTTTCATAACGTTCCCCCAACTCAACCTGGAGATGCATTTTCGCCACTTATTTCCCACCCGAGTCCTTCTAGTGTTGCTGAATCGGGGAGAATCTCTGTCTCTTCCCTTTCCTAGGAAAGTCAGAGACTGTGAGACATCCTGTGGGTCACTGTCTGGGCCAGGAACCTTTCAGCAACGGGAACACATGGGTTGTTGCATGGACTTGGAAACCTCCATCTTCCTCTGACCAAGAGACTGTACTAGCCAAGGGACAATGCTGTGGCACTGAGGTTGCTGTTTTTGGTTTCCCTGCAGGAGTGAATGCAGGGCCGAGGTGCCACGTCGCATCTGACAACCTTCAAAGAACCTTTGATGTGGAGCCCAACAATGGGCCAGTCCCCTTTGCTCGGGCTCTCAGTATGAACAGGAGCAGTGGTGTGAACTTGAACTGATGGCACGTGGAAAACCATACCCCAGTCATCATCATGTGTTCAATTGGAATGGCAAGGACTGAAATGGTACGAAAGGAGTACCAAGGCGTAGCGCATGAGGAGCTAGTAGAGCTGCCTGTTGGGGTTTTGCAGATAATTGTTGTAGCTCCTCCCTGTGTCTAAGATGCCATGGTTGGGCCTGAACACTACTTTTACAGGAGCACCCAGATTTACAGGAAACAGAAGTGATATGTGAATACATCCAGAAGCAAAATTGCACAGATGTCTCTGTTTTCTTAAGCAGAGTCATCTTTGAGAGCCCTAGGAAAGGAGGGTTTGGAGATGCTGAGGTTTGAGCAGTGCATCAGGTGGGTTGGTCCTACGTGCTTGAGTGGCCTCCTGACTTCCCAGTCACAGAACCACCCACCCTGGGGTCTCCCTTCACTTCCACATGCTGCTCCCTCAGCCTCTTGGTGGTTTGAATTGTGACTTAACAGACATGTCTCCTTTAGACTTCAGGGAAGGTGATCCTTTTAGCAAAATTCCTGTGTTCCTAGCTCTAAGCATTAGAATTTACGTTTTTTTCTCTTCTTTTTTTTTTCATCTTTATGCAAACATTTATGATCAATCAACTCTTTGTCATTCTTTTCCATGCATTTTAATCATTTTACTTTCACTACCAAATTCCACCTATCACGTGTCACCAAACCCCCCACACTTTTAAATCAGTGTCCTTTGAGACTCATGAGCCCTAAAATAATGGCAATGAAATTAAAAGATCTAACATAGTCCTATGCCAAGTACTTTACATCCCTCATTGAATCTTTATGACAACCCTATGACGTCGGTCCCATTGTTCTTTCTCTTTAACCGAGGAGGAAGCTGAGTGTAGAAAGGTTAAGTAAGTTGCTCAAGTTCACACACCCAAGTAAGTGACAGAGCTGGGCTTGGAACTCTGGTCTGTCCATCTCCAGAGCTGGTGATGGTTTCATTCATTCATAATTTATCAAACATCTCTTGAACATCATTTCTAGGCACAAGCAACCAGAAATGAATGAGACGTGACCCAGTCCCCAAGAAGTTTTGAGGTTTGAAGACATTTCCTAATGTTTTCTCAGCTTCCCTGGCCCTCGGGTGCGTGACCTGTGAGGTGTGTGGCTTCCAGGCTCAATGGCCATCTTTCTCAACCATGTGTGATTCTGACTCAGGTGTTTGCGTCAGTTCAACTCTGATTGAGGTGCAGACCCAGCGCCCTTCGCTACCCACTTCCTGGATGAGAGCCTGGGAGTGAGCTCACGGTCGATGCAGTCACAGGCCAGATTTCCTCCTGGAATCACTTGGACCGTGAGGAGAGCTCCACCTGGCTCTTCCTCTTCTCAGCTACTGATTTGTGCCTGGGAGGCCCACAAGGCTTTTCATCTGCCCATCTTGATCACAGACAGTAGGCACCCCCAAAATGCCACCCACCCCCTCACTGTCTACACTGGAGACCTGACCCACTACACGCATGCTCCAGACACTGGGAATGCCTCTTCCCAGGGGTAGAACACTGGTCTGGAGGGTGATCGCTTTGAACGTTAGACAGATGCTGATGTTACTTAAATGGGTAGCTAATGAAGCAATGGGATGTCCTGGGCACTCTCTGTGGGGCTTCAGCAAGCACAGGGTTCAAGGCTTTTGACTGTGTCATGCCCTAGCTTTGTAGTTCCTTCAACTCTATACTTTATGTCCTTGGTGATAAAGTTGGGGCAATAATAATAATACCAATCTGTAAGGTTGTTGTGAGGTTTAATGAATTAATGCTATAAAGTGCTTAGAATAAAATATGACATGTAATAAGTGCTCAGTACACATTAGTTATTATTCTTCCATTTTTAGCAACTTCCAGTTTCTGGTATTTGCTAAAGTGACAAACAAATTACTTTTTCCCTTAGAGGTCCTTTGTGGATTTTGCTGTTTGCTGGGTACAATGAACTTCAACTTTGTTAAATGTGGCTAAGAATTCCTTTCATACAAATCCTAGAATAGCGCTTCTCAAAATATTTATGGTGAAGAACCAATTTGTGTTGTGTTTTATCTTCCAATCCGTTGCACACTGATAATGGTTCTGTTGTCCAGGACTAGTGTGCAGCTAACACAACACGTTGAACTTGCCACGCAGGTTCCCCAGCACCCAAACTCTTCTATCCCTGCTCCACTGGACAAGGCCACTGATCATTCCCTTGCATGTCAGGACAAAGTCAAATTGCTGTAAAAGTTTCTAAACTCATACTCTCAATCCCAGTACTTATCTTGATGCAGACCAGTAAGAGTAATAGTTTGTGGGTGACACCCATCTGCAAACCATACTTCAAATATCTCTGTTCTCTGATTTTGTGTGTACTTGGTCTAACAGCAGGTTACTTAAATAAATCACGTTATTTTCTGGTATATTCTCATCTGTTCTAATTCCGAAGTTCTCTGGATAAGACTTTAGAAACTTGGCTTATGCTGGAGTATTGAATGAAGTCAATTGCTTGCTAAGAGCTGTGTATCTGTCTTAGATAATTATGGTATTTCCACAGGATGGGGAAATAGAGAAAACAGAGTGTCCTGGTGATATATTGATATGACAATGTTTTTCTACCTATGGAGAATGTCAAGAAAGTTCTGGTGTCCAATTTTAAAAGCACACTTTGAATTTTTGTCCTGTTTATCTGTATGCAGAAGGATTTTTAGGCCTTAAAGCCTTTAGTGTAAAAGTATAATACTTGGAAGAAAAAAACAAAAAGACTAAAATGAAAGCTCCTGTGACTCTTTGCTCTCCAGATGCCAGCTGGCAGAATGGAAGTGACTGACCACCAGCCTGTCAGAACTGTGCCCTTCTCCCTGTGAACCCTGGAAATGCAGACACGGAGGCGTCTGCCTGGCCCCATACCCGACCAAGATTGTCTATCATCGAACAGAAGGTTGTAAAGGAAGGTGGTGGGAGGTTGCCAGGTAAAGGTGGAATGACCCTGGGGACTCAGCTCTGGCTCCATAGTGGCAATAAGCATATGCCTGTTCCTTTTCTTACGCAAATCAGGTCTACATTCAGTTATCCATCCATCTAGGTGCTGTATATGTGCAATAAAAAGACAGATGTTTGAGACATAGGATGCTGCTTATAAGAGTTTGTAGGGGTGAAGGAAAACTTCCCCTTTACTCTCTGAAGATTTGCTAAAAATCAACTGACAAAAGGCAGATCAATAGAAAATGCAGACAACTTCATCTGATCATAGTTTTACCTGACATGGGAGCCTTCAGAGTGAAAACCCAAAGATACAGGGGAAACTGTCCATTTTTATTTTTAGTTTCAACAGAGTATGAACAGCTGTGTAGAATATGATTGGACAAAAAGCATATGATCTCATGCTAACAGATAGTGGGGAAACCCAGCAAGGCCTGTCTGTCTAGATTCTTCTTGGCCTCTCTGCGAAGCTTTCTTTCCTTCTGCGTATGGGGCAGGACCCTCTCTGGAATGGGGGTCTTATGACCTACAGTCAAACAATGTAGGTCAGATAATTTCTTTATGGTCAGTTTTTACAGAGAAAGGCGAAAGGAAAGTTAGAGTGATAATTTTAGGTTTTATGGCTGGCTTTGGGGAAAAGGGCTTTTGGTTGCCATGACCTGCCTTGGAGAAGAGGGATTCTAGTTTCTTTGGCTAGCCTTGGGGGACAACGAGGGGCCAGACATAGGAGGGCTGGAGAAGGTCAGAGAGAAACTTTTGCTTCAGAGGCTTTCATTTTGGGGTATTGTTTTCTGAGCTCCAACAAGCTTTAAGTTCATTGATGGTTGTAAAACCTAGAATGTAGCAGTGAATCACAAGTATCTTAAGAGCAGTTTAATAATGCTTTAGATTAGATGAAAGAGACTAAGTACAGGTTTGTAGATCTGGTTTATAGGGCAGCATTTGCATGCATGTGAAATGCAGGTGCTATATGTTCAATAAAACAATATATTTATTTAGCAAATATTTATTGGATGCCTACTCTGTACCAGGGACTGTACTAGGTAAACAATGTAATCACTGTCCTTTCCCCCACCCCCACCTGCCAGGATCTTGGAGGGAAGTCTAACTACCAGGGAAGTTAGACTATTAAATATGAATAGGTAATTGCAAGGAGGTGAGATGAATGCCGTGGCAGGGATGTGGAGCGCTATGGCTGCGTATAACAGGGTGCCTACCTCGTCAAGGAGGCAGAAAGGCTGCAAAGTTAATGCATTAATATGTATAAGCATAAGGAACAAATGCTTGACAGCTATAGGACTCACTGTTACCACTGGAAAGATCTGTTTCTGGAAGTCTCTAAGAAGATGTGATTCAGTTAGATGTTGCAGGATAGCTTGTACAAGGAGCAGATTACTTGCAACCACAAGCCTCATGTCGTATTCCTTCTTCCATATTGGAAAAGTTATCAGGAAGAGGCGATCTGCTCTCATTTGAATCACTGGCAGATGCAGACACTAACCCCAATGGCCACAAGATGGCAGTGTAATCCATCAGTATAGTTTCCCCTCCATCTCCCAAATATTTATTAACTAACGTTTCAAAGTATCTGTTCATAATTGAATTGCATTGCATTTGTTTTTTAAAGGAAATCGCAAAGAAACAAACTGACTTCAAATTTATTTTTATTTATGTGATTCTTAGGGGCTCTTTTTGAAAATAATCTTCATCCTTAGGCTACGCAATAGTAATATCTTTGCTTTCCCCCCTTCACTGTAGCTCTTCTAGTTTCCTATACCATGTAGAGTCACTGGGGAAGGCTCAGACTTCAGAGACGAAGGGTTTATGACCTCCCAGAAGAACAAGGAAGCTGGGAGAATGTGAGAAAAAACATCTTAAACTATCATGAAGAAGGAGGAAGAGAACGCGACTAGGTACCGTGGTTTACTATCAACATAAAACAGAAACTTCTACCCAAATACTTGGCAAACATATGCAGCATATGAACCTTGCCAGGTGCTCTGGAAGTACATAATCATCGTTATAAAAATGTTTGCTAGAATTTCACTTATTTATATGATATCACTAAATCTGGTACCACCTCATTTGTGAATTTTTCCTTGGTCTTGAGTTAAGCACTCTAGTACCTTGTGACATCGTTCAGTCCATCTAACTAATGAATAATTAACTAGGAGCTTCCTTTCCCTTCTTCTCCACGCGGAGATGTCAGCACCCAGCACCCAAGCAGCTGGGAGCAAAGTGAGGTGGTATCATCGCACACGCAGCATGCTCGGCGTTAGGATTTGCCCAGAACGGAGGGGGTTACTGGGATGTACAACTTTCGGCTTTAACATTGAGACAGTCCTGACCAAGCCAGGATGGGTTGCTGCTATGGTTTGAATGTTCTTGTCCCCTCCTAAATTCCTGTGTTGGGAACTTGATCCCCAGTGCAACAGTGTTTCCCAACCTGGGACCTTTTGGAAGGTTAGGTCATGAGGGCTCTGGGCTTGTGAAGGGGTGTGCTGCTATAAAAAGGGCTTGCAGGAGTGGGTTCATGCTCGCTTGCTCTTCTGTTTTTCTGCCATGTGAGGACACAATGTTCCTCTTCTGCAGAGGACGCAGCAACAGGGCACTGTCTTGGAACCAGAGACCCAACCAGCCATTGCCTTGGTATTAGACTTCCCAGGCTCCAAAATTGTGAGAAATAAATTTCTGTTCTCTATAAATTACCCAGGCTCAGGAATTCTGTTATTGAAGCACAACACAGACTAAGACAGTTGGTCACCCTACTCAGTGTCCAGGGAAGCAGGGTGCTGAGGGAGGGGCTGTGGAGAGAGGTTGGGAGAGGAAGGGAGGTAAATATTAACAATTGAGACACCTGGATGAAGGGTACGTGTCAGTTCTTTATACCGTTCTTAGCGTTTTTCTGCGGGTTTACAACTATTTAAAAAACAAACATAAACCAGTAGCACACAAACTCACACAAACCTGATGGAACCTTTATTAGGATCGCACTGAATCTGTGGATGAATTCAAGAATACAGTTATGAGACTTCCTATCTAGGAGCAGAATTTTTCTCTCCATTTATTCAGGTCCTTAATGTTTTTCAATAAAATTTTTATACATTTTTCTATACAGGTCCTGCATATATGATCTTGCTCTCATGTTCTAATCACTTCCCAAAAGCCCTACCTCCTACCCTTGGGGGTTAGGTTTCAACACATGAATTTTGAGGGAACACAAACATTCAGACCATAGCAGTGGTGCAATATAATGAAGCTCAAGTCAGGGCCCAAAGCCCGGTTCCAACATTGGTTCGCTGGGAGACTTTGAGGAAGTTACTTAAGTTCTCTGATCCTCATTTCCTTCAGCTGTTTGTAAGGTGGGGTCATAATACCTACTTTGTAAGATGTTGAGGGATTAAATGAGAAAAGGAGGGTCTAAAGCACCTGGTCAAGGTCATGGTATATAATAAGTGCTCCATAATAGTTTGTGTCTATAAGCCCATAAAATTTTTCAGGGGTTTTAAGGAGACATCAGGGACTGTAAAAACATCAATACATTTTTACAGTTTTTAAGAATAATGTTTTTTTTTGTTTAAATTTTTTTGAGAATTTAAAAATATTTAGAGAAATATATAAAAATGTTATGATAACCTCCTGTTCTCACCATCTACCCCAAATTGACAAATGTTAACATTGTCATTTGCCTCAAATCCTTTTTTATGTATAAAAAATGAAATATTACAGATAAAGTTGAAGTACCTGTGACCCCTACTCTCCACCCACTTACTGCACCCCCACCCCCTGTCCTATCCCTGTCTTCCTTCTCTTGGGAAAGATTTTTTTTTTTTTTTGAGACAGAGTTTCACTGTGTTGCCCAGGCTAGAGTGCCGTGAAGTCAGCCTAGCTCACGGCAACCTCAAACTCCTGGGATCAAGCAATCCTTCTGCCTCAGCCTCCCGAGTAGCTGGGACTACAGGCATGTGCCACCATGCCCGGCTAATTTTTTCTATATATTTTTAGTTGGCCAATTAATTTCTTTCTATTTTTAGAAGAGAAGGGGTCTCGCTCTTGCTCAGGCTGGTTTTGAACTCCTGACCTTGAGTGATCCTCCCGCCTTGGCCTCCCAGAGTGCTAGGATTATAGGTGTGAGCCACCACGCCCGGCCCAATGACGGTATTTTAAAAGGAGAAAAATTAGACTTTGAAAAAAGATAGTAGAAAGCACACTAAAGTGTTTCAAGGATGTTGCTTCCAGGTATTGGTACTGTGGACAATTAAAGAAAAATTCTGTTTTTCAAATTTTCTCTAATAAGCATATTTTAGTGGCAGCAAAAAATAAAATTTATATATGGGAAGCAAATTAAAGATTTCAAAATTAATAACCACAAAAAATATCAGTACATAAAATATACAACTATATCAAAATATTTCCCATTAGATTGTAACTGTTACATCCCATCTCTTAAGCCAATAGTGGTGCAATAACTCTACTAATAAAAAAAATGGAATATAAGTGTTGACTAGTAAACTATATACGCTGCTTCTGATTTCATTTTAAAGATTGACAATATCAACACCAAAATCTACATCAAGATAATCCTAAGCAAAATTTTCTCAAAGGATACTATCTTTTTAGTTTGAGAGACAGTTTCATGTTGAGTGTTAGTGGGCCTCTGAGGGAATAGTATGATAATGAAAACAATAAAAATTAAAATTTAGCAGACTTAGAAAATGGGTACTTAGAACAAAAAGAGTACCCACAAGAGAATTATAACGGAACAAACTGCCTTTTCCAATATCCATGACTCTAGCGAATTGAAAAGGTAAATGGGGAAAGGTTTGAGTACATTTGCATGTGTACTCTGTGTATGTATCAGAGAGAATACAAAACAAACATTTTTAATAGTTTATCCTTATTTCTTTCTTTCTTTTCTTTTTTTTTTGAGACAGACTCTCAGTCTGTTGCCCAGGCTAGAGTGCCATGGCGTCAGCCTAGCTCACAGCAACTTCAAACTCCTAGGCTCAAGTGATCCTCCTGCCTCAGCCTCCCAAGTACCTGGAACTATAGGCATGCACTACCATGCCCGGCTAATTTTTTCTATTTTTGGTAGAGACGGGGTTTCACTCTTGCTCAGGCTGGTCTCGAACTCCTGAGCTCAAATGATCCACCTGCCTTGGCCTCCTAGAGTGCCAGGATTACAGGCGTGAGCCACCGCGCCCGGCCTACCTTCATTTCTTGAATAACTGATTTTCTTCTCCCTCTCCACAAAATAGTGATGACATAAACCTAAATGACAGCCACAATTTTTTTTTTTTTCCCAGACAGACTCTCACTCTGTTGCCCGGGCTAGAGTGAGTGCCGTGGTGTCAGCCTAACTCACAGCACCCTCAAACTCCCGGGCTCCAGCAATCCTTCTGCCTCGGCCACCTGAGTAGCTGGGACTACAGGCACGCAGCTAAATTTTTCTGTATATACTTTTAGTTGTTCAGCTAATTTCTTTCCATTTGTTTAGTAGAGACAGGGTCTCGCTCTTGCTCAGGCTGGTCTCGAACTCCTGAGCTCAAACAATCCGCCCGCCCGGCCTCTCATAGTGCTAGGATTACAGGTGTGAGCCACTGTGCCCAGCCACAGCCACAATTTTTACCTTTCGTTTTACCACTAATATCAAGGGATTCATAAGACCTTCTAAATAGAGGCAAGAATAGTTAACAATAATTATCTTCCTAACTTTGTAGAAATAGTTTGATATATTTAATAATCCAAAGAAATCATATTATTCACTACTTTTATGAGAGAAAAAGGAAAAGTAAAAACATTATCTCATTTCCTTAAAAGGTCGCACTTTACCCAAGGACTTTATGCCTCAGCATAAATTCTAAGCTGGAATTAAAAAACAAAGTGAAAGAAAGAGCAAGTGAAGTTAAAGAAAAATGAAAGAATGAAGTAATGAGGCTTCTTCTAAAGTCGAAACAAGCTGTAAACTAGAATTCTAGGAATTTTCTGCAGAAATATTAATGTACTTTCATTGAAAAATTAGCATAAATCACTGTGAAGAGAAGTTTAGGAAAAAACAAAACAAAACACCAACCAAAAGGGGTAAAAAAGCCAGAGAGGAAAAATATTAAAATTTCACAATTTTCTTTTACCTGTTTTCATGAATCCTGGATGCTCGGCAATGTTTGAACTATTTAATAGCTTCACAGCTTTTCGATAATTGCCCCTTAAGTACTCAAAATTGCTTTTAAGAAACAGAGACGGTGCAGACTGTAAAGAAAATGTAAAAGTTACTTATAATTTTTTTCAGATGGCTAATGCAGGATGGTATAATAATTATACTGTTGCACTGGTGTGTCTTTAAGAGCATAAATGAATTAATTATGTCATGGTCACAAAAACTGTATATAGTCTCTAAATTTTTCACTGTTCTTACAATCTAAAAATTGAAACCTGTCATAGAGCATCTTGTAAAAAGAATTATTACGGGGCTACCTAAAAAATAAATACAACATATATATAAGAATATAGTCTGGGCCGGGCGCGGTGGCTCACGCCTGTAATCCTAGCACTCTGGGAGGCCGAGGCGGGTGGATAGCTCAAGGTCAGGAGTTCAAGACCAGCCTGAGCAAGAGCGAGACCCCGTCTCTACTATAAAATAGAAAGAAATTA
>CAUYRT010081351.1:0-14084 GCA_963574885.1 Lepilemur ruficaudatus | reverse complement strand
GTTAAATATGTGTTTTAAAATATCATTTTAGTTTTTGCTGTCAGTCTATGTGTTTTTATAAATAAATTTACTGAGGCATATTACACATAGCATGTAATTCATTCAATTAAAATGAATAATTTAATGACTTTTTAAAGTTATTTTACCAAGTAGCAAAATCGTCACCACAATTCAGTTTTAGAACATTTTTATTTCCATGAATAAATTCTATTTGCCATTTATAGTTAATCACCATTCCCAGCACCGCTAATGCAGGGAACCATTAACATAATTTCTTTTCTACCAATTTACTTTTTCTAGACATTTTATGTAAATAGAATTGAGGATACGTGGGTTTTCACTGGCTTCTTTCACTTAGTGTAATGTTTTCAATGTTCATCATTGTTGTACCATTAATCAAAACTTCATTTATTTTTACCAATGAATAATTTCCTAGTGATTCATGATGTATCACATTTTATTTGTCCATTAATCAGTTGATAAAAATTTGGGTTGTTTCTATTGTTTGGCTATTATGAATAGATTTGAAGGTCCCAAGACATTGTAACCAGAAACAAAATATTTAAGAATCCACATCCAAACACATTGTTAACAGAACTATAAATCAGTGAATTCAGAGATGGTTTAAGAGTACCCAGAGAGAAAGACCAGTTGCCTGCAAAGGGATTAGACTAAGATTGTCAGCTAACTCCTCAACTTTAACAACGGAAGACAGCCAGTCTTCAATATAGGTCCAAAAACTTAAATAAAATCTTAGCATACACAAATTTAGCAATGTCTAAAAATGTTGCCAAAATACAACAAAGTTTATTTTACTAGCAATCAACAATTGATTCAAAATAGTATACAATCATGATATTAATAAGTTAAAGATTAGAAAGTTATATCCCCTCAATAAATAACTATACAAGCTTTCAATGAAAATAATCTATACTTGCTAAAATATTTTTAGAAAACCAGAATAGGTCATAATGCTTATGCATATAGATTTCTAAAACTTTCAAAATTAAATATTACAAAATTTTATGGATAACTGCATGGATGGTTAAACTATGAAGAAAAGCCGGTGAATGATAAATAGGAAATTGATAAAATAGTGAATTGTTAAACTATGAAGAAAAGCCAGTGAATGATAAATAGGAAATTGAGTTTAATGCTTACATCTGGGATGGGAGGGGAATGTAATTGAGGGAAACACCTGATAGGGAGGGCTACAAGGTCATGAAAATACTTTATCTTTTAATTTGGTTTTTGTTGTAAGAATTTTTGTTTTGTTATGGGCCTATATATAATGAAAACATATAGATTATTTTCTTTATAGGTATGGTATTTCATAAAATGTAATAAGAACATTGTTTTCAAATATGTACTCTATGATTACTTGTTGTCTCTCTATTTTACAGCCAAACGGTGGAAAATATTTAGCTCGGCCATTTGGCTGCAGCAGGAAATATAGGGCAGTCTGTGGATCTGATGGCAAAACTTATGGTAATGAATGTGTGTTATGCAAAGCACAAAGGTAAGAGCACAATAGTAAATATTTTCTCTTCTCATTGAAATAACAGTCTTAGTATGTGAAAAACTTCTGAGTTTCTCTTAATCTACATCCTTATACCGTGAACAGCTGCTTTATTTCTATTAAAACTTGAGAATATACCATTAAACTTTACCCCAGAACCCACACTTCTAAAAGTAGATTAACTTGACCTACATGATGATTCTGGCTTGTGTTCAAATACTCAAATTAGTGAACCATACTTTATCTAATCTTTCATAATAACTAGAAGTGCACTCACGTGATGTAAAGCGGGATACTAGACATATATACTGCGTCTCTCTAATCCTCTTCTTCCTCAGCTCTGGGTGGGTCCCTGTGCTGAATCAGGACTGAGAAAACAGCCCCATGCAGGACCGAGGACAGGCGCAGGGGCTGGGGTGTGGCAGGGCACAGCTGTTTGAAGAAGTAGAGTCCAAGCTCTACAGTTTATGTCTCATTCAAATGTTTAGTCACTGAGAAGCACTTTGGACACCATAAGGCAATCTGATGTACTGCCATTTTTTGCTTAATTTTTTCTCTGTCTACAGACAAAGCCCAGGTGAAATTACTTTTCACCACTTTGGACCATGTGAAACTTTGGGACGTGGCGCTATACATCATGTAACTCCTGCTGTAATCATATTCTGATGATGGAGTCCACACAATGTTAGTCTTTAGTGCCCTAAAGTCCTAATTAGCAGGTTATTCTTTTTGGAAACCAAGGTAGACTACGATATTGAGATATTCTTATAACTCTATAATCTTGTCATTTCTAACTTTTAATTTTCTCTCGATTTCCAAATATATGATGAAACTGTGAAAAATGTTTTTTTGTCTTTGTGTCTGAATTTTCTAAGTTTAGCTCAGAGGATATGTATTGTCGGAGGCCAAAGTTGCAGCTGCGACAGCAGAGAGCCCTTGGTTGCCACCTGACCATGTTGGCCTTAGAGCCCTGCATGCACAGTGGGCTGGGGGAGGCCAGGGACACAACGCAACGCCCTGGTTACCGACCAGTTTCTGCGAGTTGCAGTCCACAGTGCCACGTGCTTAGGCAGATCCAGACAGAAACCGCAGGGGTTAATCTGGGAGGTGCCCCCTCTGCCCGCTCCCACCATCCCAGTCTCCTCTCTGGACCTCAAGGCCACCAGTGGGGCTTGGGAACAGGAATCCCAGGACTGAGCCCTGAGCACCTGAAGCTCCTCGGGCCCACCCAACACTGGGCCCAGTGTGACTGGGGAGGAGCCTCAAAAAGGCTCTGAAATGCTGCAGCCACAGCCTGTCTACAGAAGGTGTGAGTGCACCCCCTCAGACTGCAGCTCTTGATTCACTCCCGTTTGGCCTAGCCTCAGGCCCCACTGGGAGGATGCTGGGAGAAGGCAATGCACGTGGTCTTGCCATTTTCAGCACTGAGTTGAGTGGGGGGATATTATTTATGGGAAACATGGGCCAGGGGCTCTGCTCCCACCTCCATGCAACCTCAAACTCCTGGGCTCAAGCAATCCTTCTGTCTCAGCCTCCCGAATAGCTGGGACTACAGGCATGTGCCACCATGCCCGGCTAATATTTTCTATATATTTTTAGTTGTCCAGCTAATTTCTTTCTATTTTTTTTTTTCAGTAGAGACGGGTCTTGCTCTTGCTCAGGCCGGTCTGGAACTCCTGAGCTCAGAGGATCCACCCGCCTCGGCCTCCCAGAGTGCTAGGATTACAGGTGTGAGCAACCGCTCCTGGCGTGGGGATGGATTTTAAGGACAGCAGCACTGGGTGACCACTCACTGAGCTGTTAACCGTAAATTAATTCCACAAGGGAGAAACAAGGGGACCCGGTGGGGATGGAAAGGCCCTCTCATCTCCAGGGCTCCAGGCCCTGCTGTAGCTCACAATACTTTGCTCGGATGCCTCTGCAGGCCACACGATGCTTCTGGCCGGTTCCCACCCGGAGCTGTGAGTCCACGCCTGGCCGACCTCCCACTCCACATTGTCAGGATCTGGGGAGCTAAGGGTCTTCTTGCTCTCCATTCTAAGGGCAAGGAGACATGTGAAGGGGACTCTCGGGTATTCTGAAATGTGGAGGACATTCTCATAGACTCTCACACCCTGCTGTGCAACACACGTCAGGGCTTCTTCCTCTCATTTGTCTGAAACTCTGTGCCCTGTGACCACCTACCTGTGCCTGCCGTCTGCCATCCCCCAGCCTCCCATCACCGTCAAGCTAGTCTACTTCCATGAGGTCAGCTTTGCAGATTCAACAAGTGACATCACGCTGCGTTTGCCTTTCTGAGGTGTCGGATATGTTAGCTTTACGTCACCATTCCACACAGTGCACATATGCATAAACGTCACATTGTACCACATACATGTATACATCGATGACTCGTCCATTAAAAACGCTGTCAGCGAGACCGCATTAAACAACATAAGATGCAGGAAGCGTGGCTGGACTGCCCCTCATTCTTGCCCTTGCTGCTTCAGCTGTCCTCTGTCACTGGCACCACCTTGTCCGGCCGCATGCGGCAGATCTTTCGGCCGGCAGGACGCAGCAGATTCTTAAGAGAAACTTGCCGAGTCTCCTGGCAAGCCCCTTCTGGCCCTGGCCCTCTTTTGAGGGAGAGGTTGAGGTCTTCCCATGTGGCTGCTCAGCCTGGAGGGCTTTCCTGGTCTCCTCCGGTGTCCTATTCCCTATGGCCCCAACTGCAGACAGCTCTGAGTGTGGCCTCACTGTCTCCTCCCCAGAATTTATCCAGTTGTCGCTCATAATCTGGAGGACGGTGGGCCTCTCCCTGGGGTCAAGGGTCAGGAACTTTTGCAGAAAAACTTCAAGTTCATCTGAAACGAAAAGAGATATCTTGGGCCATGTGCGGTGGCTCATGCCTGCAATCCTAGCACTCTGGGAGGCTGAGGCGGGCGGATTGTTTGAGCTCAGGAGTTCGAGACCACCCTGAGCAAGAGTGAGACCCCCATCTCTACTAAAATAGAAGCAATTAGCTGGGCGTGGTGGCACACACCTGTAGTCCCAGCTACTCGGGAGGCTGAGGCAGGAGGATCACTTGAGCCCAGGAGTTGGAGGTTGCTGTGAGCTAGGCTGATGCCAAGGCACTCTAGCCCAGGGAACAGAGTGAGACTGTCTCAAAAAGAAAAAAGAAGAAAAGAAGAAAAAGAAAAAAGGTATCTTATATGTTCCACTTACCACCTTACTTACCGAAGCCCTCTCTGTCAAGTGGAATAGTCCCGGCTGTCATGAAGTATAGGACAACTCCAAGGCTCCACACGTCCACCTCCGGCCCATTGTTCTCCTGGTGCAGGAACACTTCGGGGGTATTTCTGGGGAGTCCCACAGAAGGAATCCAGCTTGTTCCCTTCCGCAAATGTCGCAGCCAAGCCAAAGTCCGCGATTTTCACATTATTGCTGGCATCGAGTAGGATGTTGTGGGGCTTCAGGTCCCGGTGGCTGATCCTTTTACGGTGGCAGTACTGCACGGAACATAGGATCTGTCGGAATGTGGCCCAGGCCTCCTCCCCTCCAGGTGGCCGTGTCCGAGTATGTAGTGGGAAAGGTTTCTGCCACTCACATATTATCACCAAATAGATGGTGTCTTTGGTGTCTGTGACATCCGACAGCTTTAGGATGTTTGGATCATTCACGGTTCTCACTGCTTCCACCTCCTTACAGACACTGTCATGGCTGGAGATGCTCTTCTTGGGTATAATTTAGACGGCCACCTGGGTCCCAATAGGAAGGTGCTGGGCAGCGTGACCATGGCAGAGCGGCCCCAGCCAATCGTTTTGAGGAGCTGATAATTTAAGAGCTCCTCACTGGAGGAACTGGAGGGCAAGCCCTGCTGCATGGTCCCCTCCAACCATGCTAACCACGAATTCTACACTACCTACACACGATGCTGAATAACTACTGAACAATACCAACTATACTAACGAGGCTAAGAATACTGACAACACTAACTACACTATTCTGACAAAACTAACTACATGAACTAGGCTAACAATACTCAAACTATGCTATGCTGACACTCCTGAAAAACAGGCTCAGACGCTGCCCGGTGGGGCGGAGGGGCCCCCTTGTCTCCAGGGCTCCAGGCCGCACTGCAGCTCACTCCACTGTCGCTCCGGTGCCTCTGCAGGCCGCGGGCTGCTTCTGGCCAGCTCCCACCTGGAGCTGAGTCCACGCCTGGCCGACCTCCCACTCCGTGTTGTCAGGATCTGGGGAGCTCAGGGTCTTCTTGCTCTCCATTCTAAAGGCAAGCAGACATGTCAAGGGAACTCTCAGGTATTCTGAAACGTGGAGGACATTCTCCTGGACTCTTGCGCCCTGCTATGCAACACACATCAGGGCTCCTTCCTCCCGTCTGTCTGAAACTCCGTGCCCTGTGATCACCTACCCGTGCCCTCCCTCTGCCATCCCCAGCCTCCCATCACCATCAAGCTACTCTACTTCCGTGAGGGCAGCTTTGCAGATTCAACAAGAGACATCACGCTGCGTTTGCCCGTCTGAGGTGACGCATACGTTAATTAGCTTTATTGCATCATTCCACATAGTGCACATATACCTGAACTTCACAATTGTTCCCCATACATTTATGCAACCATGACTTGTCAATTAAAAGTAATATCAGAAAAACCGTAATAAATAAAATAAAATGAAATGCAGGGAGGGCAGCTGGACTGCCCCACATATTTGGTTTCTGTCTCTGCCTCAGCTGTCCACTGCATTCACTGGAGCCACATCATTTCTCCATTCATGGAGGTTCTCTTGGGCCGGCAGGAAGCAGCCGTTCTTAAAGTTGACAAACCTCCTAGTGCCCCCTGCCAGCCCTGGCTGGCTCATTCCACAGGGAAGGGCTGAGGTCTCCCCATCTGGCCGCCGAGGCTGCAGGCAATTGGCTTTCGGGATGTTCCCTGGGGACAGCATCTCCCCTTGAGTCTCCCCCAGGGCTGCTGGGGGTGGAGGGGGAGGCCATGGGGCCCTGCTGGGGGCTGTGCCTGCACGCTGGGTAGGAGACCGGCAGGCACTGTGGCTTTCCTGGTCTTCCGTCCACACTCCTGATCCTCCTCAGGCTGCGCAAGGTCTGCTGTAATGAAGGAACTGGTGGGAAAGGCGCTGGCTGAGGCTCCTGCTCTTCGGGGGGACAGGGAAGGCGGGCTGAACTTTGGGGGATGGGGAACGACTGGTGGGACCCTCAGAAGTCAGAGGCTTCACATGGATGGAGCCCGCCTCCTCCGGTGTCCCGTACCCGGAGCATTAGGTGCGTGGCCGTGGTCTCATTGTATTCTTTTTAACAAGGAGTCCTTCATGTGCTCTATGTCAAAGCCCAAGGCCACCATGAGCTGGGTCGTTTGGGAGTCCTGGTGTTATAGGAGCGGCTCCATGTATGGCCCTAGTGTCCCCTGGGCATTGTTTCATCCATGAGACCCTCATCGTCTGCAATAGGGTGGCCCTCTCCCTGAGGTCGAGAGTAAGAAGTATTTTTATGACTGTTTACAGTTCATGAAAAAGAAAAGTGGAACTTTATACCTGGCAACAAGTACTCATTTCCCAAGGTCCCCAAATCTCCGTCTGACAAGTGGCCCCTGCCCCATTCTGTAGAGGGCGACACCGAGGCACCACACATCCTGCTCAGGCCATAGTACTGGTGGCCCAGGGAGAGTTCCACAAAGGTCCCAGCTGCTGGTCTTTGGAGAACGCCGAAGCCACAGCTGCCTCTTTTTATATTATACTTGGCATCAAGAGGGATGTCCGGGCTTCAGGCCCTGGTGGATGGTCTTTTTTTTATTGGCATTGCCGCAGGGCAGACAGTATTTGCCAGAACTTGCCTCGACCTCTTCCTCCTTCGCGCGGCCGTGGTGGCGGATTTGGTAAAAAGCTCTCCAGGGGCGCAAACTAACTCACTCTACAAACTATGCTAAGTAACGGTACTGACACGGCAGGAGCTGCTCTGCTGACATTCTTGGGTGACCTTCACAGCCACTTCACTCCCAGTGCCAACACACCCCGCCAACTTCCCCTTGGCTGCACCTGGGTGCTGGGTGATGTCACCAGGAGTCACCTCACCCAGACTGTGGCTCTGATATCTTCCCCCTGTGTTGGAGACGTTGTCAGTTGGGCTTTCCTTCAAGGTGACAAGATGGCACCAACAGCCGCAGCCACCCAACAGAAATCGACGCTCTCCTCCCCCAAGGTTCCAACCCTAAGGCACCCGGTTGGTCACAGACCTGAGCCAATCACTGCGGCGAGGGCGAATGGGCTCTGCTGATTGGCCGGGTTGCGGTCGTGTGACCAGCGTCTCCAGGGCGCGCTCGGCAGGCGCCCAGGCTTTCCGGGCGGAGGCTGGGGTGATGCTCAGGAGAGCAGGGTCGGGGCGGGCCTCTGTGTCCTCCATGAGCCATTTCCCAACGCGCCTGCCCGCGCCCTGCATGCCACCGGCTGGGTGTGCACAGAGGCCGTAGCCGCGTTTTCCGTCTCCCGCCGCCTCCTTCCCAGGCCCCGTGCACCCATCCCGAAAGGAGCGGACTTCTGTCTGGAGGTAGGATGTGCGATCCCTCCCGGCCGCAAGGCCTGCTCCTCGCCCTGCTGTCATCTGCTGCTCCGTCGCCAGACGTTCACCGCGCGCCCTCGAGTGCCGGAGCCCGGCTGGGCGCCGGTCCAGGAATCAGCGGCACTGACGACCTTCTTGTCCCCCAGGAGCTGACACCGTAGCGGAGCAGACAGACCCATGGGGAGGACAAGTTCAGATTGGGTAAATCCAGATGAAGGACGTCAGATGGGTGATGGGATGGAGGGTGTCCGTGGAGAGGTGCGGGAGGTGGACAGAGCAGCGCCCTGTGGGCAGGTGACGTTTGTGCGGAGGCCAGGAGGAAATGAGGGAAGGGCCATGTGGCCATCAGGGGAACAGGGCCCCAGGCAGGGGCAGCTCCTGCAAAGCTGCTAAGGCCGGGGCCAGCTTGGGGTTCCCAGAGAAGGAGTTGAGAAACTGTTTTCTTAAATAGCCAGAGTGAATATTTTGGGCTTTATGGGCCATATGGCCTTTGTCACAACTACTCAGCTCTGTCACTGTTCAGAAACAGCCACTGATAATTTGCAAATGAACGGGACTTGATGTGTTGCAAAAACAGCTAATGGACACAGAATTACCTATTATTTTCATTTGTCATGAAATAGTGTTCTATTGTTGATTTTTTCAGCCATTTTTACAGGGCCCTTCTAAAAGCAAGGGCCCCGAAAAGCAGGCGGCAGGCGCAGTTTGTCCTGCGGGCTGTAGTCCGTGGCCCCCGTGCCCAGAGCATTGGAAAGGTGGCTGGTGAGGGAGCAGGATGGCAGCAGAGAAGGGTCGTAGGGATCCACGGGGCCTGCCCACACAGCCTGGGAGGCCGCCCTGCAGCTGTGTGGCTCCCACATCCTCAGGGACATCCCTGTCTGCAGGTTCAGAACTGGCCGTTACTCTGGGTAGTGGGCATCACCCAGGAACCTTCCGTAGGAAATGAGCTGTGTCTGAGCAGACATCTGCAGGCTGCTTCCCTCCCACTGTGCCCCTGCTGTGCAGCCTGCAGGGAAACCCTTCCCTCTCTGGGCTTCTGCTTGACCATCGGCAAACTGAGGCTCTGTACCCCGCTCAGCTCTGACATAGTTTAGTTGCCCTTATCCTCAGAGGTCA
Source organism: Lepilemur ruficaudatus (assembly GCA_963574885.1). Lineage (NCBI taxonomy): Eukaryota > Metazoa > Chordata > Mammalia > Primates > Lepilemuridae > Lepilemur > Lepilemur ruficaudatus. The sequence continues at coordinate 4,884 of CAUYRT010081351.1, read as the reverse complement.
AGTTCCAGGACCTTTAGTGGATGCCCAAGACTGCAATTAGTACTAAACACTATATACTATGTTGTATCTCAACAAACAATATGATAGAGGCTACTTCATCAGTTAAGTACAGTAAGAGATTAGGAATAATAACCAATAATAAAAGAGATTAACTGTAGTGATACAGTGTGATAAAAGTTGCTGAATGTGGCTTGTCTCTCTCAAAATACCTTGCTATACTCTACCCACCTATTTTCAGAAAGTGTGTGAACATGTTCTCTGGCTTAGCATTTGTCTCAGTCGTCTTGGCTGATGACGAGGGACAGGAACGTGCGCCTGTGCTGTGCGCACCAGCGCCGTGAGAACCACTTCTCTGTTCCTGTCGCGGCGACAAAGGCAGCGTTCCAGATGGAGCCGGCTCGGGCAGCCTGAGTGCGGAGCGGAGAGGACAGGCACAGAGCCACGGTGGCACGCGGGGTGGGAGAGCAACACCCCGGCTGTGCCCTGCCCAGTGGGGTCGTGTGTTACTCGGCGTCACCCAGCCTGCCCTGACCCGTGCACGGGTCTGTCAGTCCCTGCTTATTGCCCCGCCTCTGTGGGGACCCTGGGGCCTTCCAGTGGTTCCACGACACGCTCCCCCCAGCTTAGTCCGTCCTCGGAAAGTTCTGCACACCCGTGTGTGCCCAGTTCACATCTCCTCACCAGTGAGCTCTCAGCGTAGGTGCCAAGTTCTCGGGAAAGGATCGTCTGCCTGTGTTCAAGGCACCCGACAGTCACTCTCTGTCATTGTGTGTCTTTCGCTAAACTACAACGTCCATGGAGACCGACAGCGCGGATTCAGCTCAGGCTGCTTCGAGGCCCTGCTCTGTCCCCACTCGGTGCCAGGTCCCTGCTGAGGGCTGGGTGAGTCAGCAGGGGAGACAGACACGCAGGCGGCAGGACAGGACCCCACCACGTGTTCTGGCAGGTACTGAGGATAAGTGACGCCAGCAGAGGAGGGCCAGGGAGACTGCCCGGAGGAGGGGGTGTCTGAGCGGGTGTGACACAGGAGGCGGCGTCCTGCAGTGGGGAGCTTGCGGGCGGGGTGGGGTGGGGTGGGTGTTGTAGAGCAAGGAGACAGGCCTGAGAGGGGAGGAGCCCGGAGCAGCGGGACCCGAGTGCACCTCTGGCGTCTTGATTCTTGACAATCCCAGTGCTCTTGTTTCATCGACTTAACAGAGAAAGGTGGAGGATGGTGACTGCGTCCTGGAGTCTGTGCACAGCAGAGCGAGTAGCTGGGCTCTCTGGCCCTGCCACACGGTGGTACCCATGGCAGGCTCTGGTCGGGATCCAGGCCCCAGGTGGCTGGGGACATGTGCTGTGGCTTTGTTTCCAGGATGAAACATCAGGAGACACCCTTGTTTCTGCTCTGCTCATCTGAGACTTATAAATGCCTTAAGGTCCTTTTCTTATTTTCTGAGAAACCGCTACAGTTGTTTCTAGTAAATCAAGACCTCCCGAGAACAGAGCCCTAGCCATCATTTAAAATTTGCATAAAATGAATAAAATGGAAGAAAGATGGACCACCAGAAACATGTCAGTGTACATAGTGTCTCCCCATGAAATCTTATTAAAATAATGTGCAAGTAGCAGGACAAGGCCCGGAGGTCCCACGGCTTAGTGATGAGGGACTGTGCCCCTCAGAGTTCTGCGGTGGAGAGGGAGGTGTCCACACAGGAGCGTGGAGTCAGGGCCCTTCAGAACCGCCAGTCTGTGCCCCACAGTGAGTCTTTTTCCATTTCATTCACAGGGGGAATCACAGACCCCGAAAGGGAACTTCCTTACTGAATAGTCAACGTAATGATACAAGTGTCAAACGGCCTGGGTGACAGGGAGGCAGGCGCCATGCTGCGCTGCCCTGGGAAGGTGGCCGTGATGCCGGAGAGTCACTCGGCTCCTGTGGCCCTTGCTGTTAAATGGGAGTGAAGTGGCCACTCTCTGCCTACTGCACTGGCTGAGAGGTGGAGGGAGGAGGTTGAGAGTGCCGGGACATGCCCACGTGTCCGTGGGATCCTTGCTGTTCCTGAGGCTCTTGCTATTTCATGTGGTGTGAGGGGGACACTGACGGCAGAGACCCACAGAGCCTGGGCCCAGTCCCAGCACACAGGGTCCCTATCAGAAAGCTGAGCTCTGGGTCGTGGGCATCTAGAGGAGGGTCATTGCTTCCCAGTGGGAGGAGGGCAGCTGGGGCGGGTGCAGGGAGGATTCCTAGCTGGGCCGTGAGGGGCGGAAGCGGGCTCAGCAGGCGCGGCGCAGCAGTGAAGGCAGGAGGCCCGCCTGCCGAGGGAGTGGGCAGAACACAGTCCATTCTGCCTGCCCAGCATAGGGGCTTCCTGGGGGCGGGTGCTGCAGGGCACATTGGCACAATGGGCCATGCTCTGTGGTGCCCCAGACTAGAGCGGGGCCCCCGTGTGGCCTCTGTGCCAGGCGGGCTGTGTGCGGGTGCAGGAAGCGCAGCAGCACAGGGCTACCCGGAGCCTGCCGCCCAGGACACGGGAGGCTGGCGGGCGGGCACTGGGAAGCTGATGCCCGCGCTGCCTGGCATCAGGGTCTCTGGCCCAGGGCGGCTCCAAAGCCAGTGGCTCCTCCCTGGGGCACCTAGGTGTCCGGGGCCTGCTGGCTGGGCTCCAAACTCCCAGGCCTGAACCGGATGGCCTCTCCGGGCAGCAAGCAGGTGTCATTCAGTGTCCCACGTGTGATCTACCAACCCGGCAGCCTGCAGTGGAGGCTGAGCAGAGTCCAAAGCTGTCCGCGCGCTTGGCGAGAGAGCGCGGTGAGCGTCCGCCGGCTCTGCAGTGGCGACGAAGGGGAGACCTGCGGTGTCAGGGCCAGCCATTTGTCATCCCTGCACGGTTCTCCCCTCAGGTGGTGAATGGAGGAGCTGAGGGCCAGAGGGAGGGATGCCCCCTCCAGCCCAGGCCCCTGCCCCCTGCCCTGGCCGTCCAGAGCCCTCTGGGTTCCTGTTGTGACCCCGGTGAGAACAGTGCTGCACGCGACAGGCACGCACATGTCCTGCGCCTGTCTAGAGCCACACCGCTTTCCTTCTCTTGTTTTCTATGTCTGCACATATTGAATGTCCTCTGTGTGTCGTACTAATAGATGTGCACTTTGAAGGGCGATGGGATGACCACCCGTGACCCTACGGTTCGGCTCCAGAGCTGAACTCCCAGGCACGTGCGTCCGTGTGTTTGCGCCGGGTCCTTCCCGGAGGCCCCGCGCCCTGGATTTTGTGTGTCGCCCTCCTGCGCGTAGGTCGCCATGTGCGTCCACACGCCATTTGCGTCGTGTGTGTGTGTCCGGCTTTACGAAAATGGCATAATATGTGTAAACGGCAAAGATTGGCATGTTTTACTGGAGATTTTACTGTTCCGGAGCCTTTCCCACGCTGGCGTGTGTAGGTGTAGTCTGTTTTCACTGGTGTGGAGATGAACTGTGTTGCCTGTTCCAAGGTAGTTTTGAGGTCTCCTGTCCGTGGATGTTCGGGACGTTTCCGTTTTGTTCTACTGTCGACAGTCCTGCTCTGAGCTCTTCCTAGACGTGCCTGTGCGTGGGCCAAGCGTGGACTTGCAGGCCATAAGGACTTGCTGGCAAGAAAACACCTACCTGCTTCCCCAGTGGTGGCTCCCATGGACGCTGCCGTCGCAGTCCTTCCGGGTCCACTGGCCCTCCGTCCCAGCCCTGGGGCCTGTTGGACGCCCCCCCTCCCCTCGGGCTGCTGGGATCCACCACGTCTCGCTGGGTCCTGGTGTGCATCTCCCTGCAGACTGGGCAGGGTGAGCGTCCTCTCCTGGGTCCTCGGCTGTCCCTGTTTCCTCTAGGAGACGCCTGCTCACGCCTTTCTGTCCCTGCTTCTCCCTCTCCTGGGGTGCGTGTGGGCTCTGTCTGCGTCCTGGACACCTGTCCAGTGCCGCGTGTGTATCCCAGATGTGGTCTTGGTGTCTGTGGTTAGTCTTTTCTCGTTCCTTCTGACGTCCGGTAAACAGAAATGCTTAGTTTTACTGTAGTCAAATCTATCAACGTTTTTATGCTTGGTGAGCTTTTTGTTTCTTCTTAGGAGATCACTCCCAGCCCAACTCCTTAAGGCTATGCCTCTGTAGCTTCTTCTGGATGTTCCAGAGTTTTCCCTGTGGAATGCAGGTCTTCGATGTGCTGGGGTTGGTGGGGGTGTGGTGTGAGGCCGGATCCACCTTCGCTTTCCCTTGTGTACGTGCGCTGGTCGCCCTGCACTTGTATGGGGGCCCCCATTCTCCAGGCTTGTGTCAAGGGGCCTCTTTACGGCCCTGCGCTCTGTGTCTTCTCCCTTCTCCCGCTTTCTCCATGGCGCTTCCTGGGGCTCGTGAATCCCGCAAGCGGCCCGAGTGACGATCACGTGTCTGGTGAGGGCAGAACACACCAGGGGGAGGGGTGGAGTCTGCACTGAGCAGCCGGGTGACCTCGCTGTCCAGCAAAGTCCCGCTCGTCGAGCCTGGCCACTCCAGAGGGCAGGGTGTGGCCTCTCCGCCCAGCATCTGCCGCGCTCGGCTCTGGGGCTGGCAGCGGAGGGATGGGCCCTACCGCCACCCTCCCACCTGCCTGCCGTGGCTCTGCTGGGCTGTCCCGGAGGCCGCTGTGGCCCGTCCCCCGACACTCGCTTGCTGTGGCTTCCTGTCCTTCCCTGCCCTGTCCTTCCCGTGTCGTGTCCAGGGTGAGGCACCCACGTTGGATGGACCCCTTCCCTCCCTGCCCTCGCTCCTGCCTGGTCGTGAGCTGGGGAACCCTGGGGCAGCCCCAGCACCCTGGAGCAGGGAGCGCAGGGCCCTGTCCTGACCAGGAAAGTTCCATCCCTGCCGTGGGGGCTGGAATTGTGGCCTCTGGTCACGGGCTTCC
>CAUYRT010081349.1:0-42616 GCA_963574885.1 Lepilemur ruficaudatus | reverse complement strand
TAGAGTGAGTGCCGTGGCGTCAGCCTAGCTCACAGCAACCTCAAACTCCTGGGCTCAAGCGATCCTCCTGCCTCAGCCTCCCAAGTAGCTGGGACTACAGGCATGTGCCACCATGTCCGGCTAATTTTTTCTATATATTTTTAGTTGGCCAATTAATTTCTTTCTATTTTTAGTTAGAGACAGGGTCTTGCTCTTGCTCAGGCTGGTTTCGAACTCCTGACCTTGAGTGATCCTCTGGCCTCGGCCTCCCAGTGTGCTAGGATTACAGGCGTGAGCCACTGCACCCGGCCTTACATAAGTCTTTAATTGATTTCAGAAGTGATTGTACAGGCCTTACACATTTTATTTAGGTTTAATCTCTATTTAATCTTACTTGATGCTGTTGTAAGTAATATTTTCTAAGATGTTATTTTCTTTTCTGCTAGGCTGTTCCTCTTCTTTTTGCCTCCTTACCAATGTAGGTAAAAGAACCTTGTAGAGTAATCTGAGGCAACCATACCTTTTCAAAAGAATTATAACTGCTTTTTTGGGGGTTACTTATTATAGAGTCATTATTTAATTCTAAATCTAGTTTAAAATTTTTGTTTTAAGTAGGAAATAATTCTTGTTCCCAGTTAATGCTATTGAGTAGGTATGTTGGTGTTGTATCTTATCTGAGGATTAATAGTTGTAGTTGGCTGGGAAACAAAAATCACACACATACTCTAAATTACCTTTTCAAAAAAATTCATTACGTTGCCTATAAATCACAGTATAGAGCAAAGTATTTATGTACTACTTTAGAGACTTTCAATACAGCCAAATACGCAGTTTTATCTCTAGTAGAAAAGAACAAAAAGACCATATATTCTTCAGTTGAGTACTAAATGAAGTAGTTTGCATTTTATGGTCCAATTTGCATGAAAAATAAGTATTTTTAAACACTAAAATTACACTCAGAGCAGTGAGATGCTTATACTGTGAGAGGCATTTAGGGTGTAAAACTGACTGAGGGAACAGCGGATTTTGTGAATTTAGTGCTTGGCTTACTCATGCGACTCTTCTCAGCCTTCTGCCAGTCTTCTACTCTCCTTTTTGCTCCCTCTCCTCCTTGGTTTTGAGTGATGGATGTTTATAGTGGAACTGCCCAGTGCCATATTGTCTCAACAACACATTACGGAACAAGTCCCCTTCCCAGAACAAGTACTTTTAAATTCACTTTCAAACTCAGTGTTAACGTAGAGACCCATCTCTCTTTGAGTGAACCCACATAGCCTTTTGGGGGTGGCCATTATATATGATTTTTTAAAACTATTATCTTCAGCTAAAATTTATTTTTTTATATTGAGAAATCTGATATCTTTTTAAACTTAAGTGTGGAAATTTTAAAAATATTCAATTATGGTTTTATTAGTATGATTTTTGTCAGTGAAATTTGATTGTTTCATTCATTGCTTTCTTTGTAGTACTGTTTCTTCCAAATGTCATGTTTTCATTGGTTTTATAGGCAGATTTATACTTTGGGGGGGTAAGCAAGGGCATTCTATTAAGTAAATGGGAAAATTGACCATCCCTAATTTAGATCGTCATGTGAAAGCGAATAGCATATTTCCATTTGTAGCACTCCACTCAGCTTTCTCTCCATCCTTTATTTGATACATGAACAAAGTACGTGAGTGAAGAACACCACTGTGTTTTCTTAGATGACTTTTAAACTTCACTAGGTCATACAAGGATCAGATGTGAGAGGAATGGAGAACCTCAGGATCAACTCAAGTAATTGGAAAAAAATATTTGAGAAATGAGGTGGGGTAGTTTCCAAATTGACCTGCCCAGCATGGAAAAGGTTCATGTTTCTAAAGTAAGCCATGATGTTTCATCAGCTTAAATGTGATTGGTTTATTAAATCGGTTTTTTTTCTTTTAAACTTACTTTGAAACTTTTGTTCTTGTTTGTGCATTGTAGTTTGTTAGAATAGTGATTATTTTGTTTTTATGAAGTAACGTTTTCTTGTATTTGATGAAAATCTGTTGTTGGCAGTGAGATGACAGGGCTGGGGGTGGCATCTGGGGACAAGTAGCAGAAAAGTAGTGTTTGATTTTCAAAACATTTTGACGTCTTCCCTTTTGAACATTGGTTTTGCTAAAACCACCAGCCATTTTGAAACTTGATTTTATTGTCACTCTCTCATTTTTCAAAATTTATCTGATTGTATCTAGTGGTGGCTATATGTGGAAAATTTCACTTTTGCATATTTCCAGATATTTTTTCATTTTTACATTAGAGATTTTAGATAGATGCATTACAAAATTATTTACTTATTCAACAAAAATGTTGTGCCAGTTATGTTCCAGGTACTTAGTCAACTTTATGCTCTAGGTGACTCAGATACTTTAGTGAATTTAACAGCAACATCAAAAATCTCTGCCCCTGTGGACCTTATAAACCTTTAATAATGTACATCTAGTATAATAGACTTTTATAGTCATTTAATTTTCCATTATTTGGGTATAGCTTGTATAAAAAATGATTACTAAAAACCAGAAATTAAGTGTTTAAACAAATCTTTATTTTATTCTTTTTCCTAACATAATCTAGACCAAGGGAGTGATTGAGAATCAATTTTAGGGATAGTAATAAAAATCTTAACTTTGCAGTATATAACTTTTGCCTCCATCTAATACTTCGAAAAAATGCTTTCTTTTTCAAAGGCTTTAATCTTTCTGTTTTTTGAAAAGGAGGCTTCACTTGAATTCTTTAAAGTTTCTTGCTCTGTCCTATGCTAGAGTCTTATAATCTCAGAATAATAATCTTATAATCTCAGAATCCATCCTCTGTAATGGATTTGTAGTACCATCCTTCTCTGTAATTGTTGCCTTCCTGTGTTGAACGCTAAAGCTTATTTTAATTTCATGTGTAGGGTGTAGTATGTTCTTGGTGAAAATGATGTTGCTGGAGAAATAAGTACCTTCAGTATTACTGTGTGTCACTTAATAAATATGACTAATACATACTTTTATTAATTGCTGTGATTTGATCACAAAAAAGCCATCCTATAAAGCTGCGGTCCCCAAGCCCTGGGCTGCAGACCTTTACCACGGTCTGTTAGGAACCCGACTGACCCCATAGCAGGAGGCACAGCAGGAGGCGAGCCAGCAAAGCTTATCTGTATTCACAGCCACTCCCCATCGCTTGCATCACCACATGAGCTCCGCTTCATGTCAGATCATGGCAGATCAGCAGCAGCACTAGATTCTCACAGGAGTGCAAACCGTGCTGTAAACTGCACACGCGAGGTATCTAGGTTGCACACTCCTTTTGAGAATCTAATGCCTGATGATATGAGGTGGAGCTGAGCCGGTGATGCTAGCGCTGGGGAGCGGCTGTAAATACAGATTATCATTAGCAGAGAGGTTTGACTGCACAGTAAATATAATGTGCTTGAGTCATCCTGAAACCATCCCCTCCCACCCTGTCCATGGAAAAATTGTCTTCCATGAAACCGGTCCCTGGTGCCAAATAGGTTGGCCACTGCTGCTATAAAGTATCTATACTTTTTTTTTTTTTTAAAGAAAAGTAGTTATAATAGACTTTGCTTTTACATGATTTTCTTAGGTGGACTAATATTTTTAGAGCTCAAGCTTTCATATGTTTATTTTACAAATCCATTAATTTACTATTATTACTGCCATGTTTTCTATAGCCAAAATGTAATCAGTTCTTTTTCCTTTTACTTCCTTTTTTGAATCAAAATGTTAGACTTACACAAGTACTAGCAACAACTCTATATCTGGATCATTGAAGCGTTTGGAAGATACTACAGCACGATTTACAAATGCAAATTTCCAGGAAGTCTCTGCACACACCTCTAGTGGAAAGGATGTTTCAGAGACTAGAGGGTCAGAGGGCAAAGGGAAGAAATCTTCAGCTCACAGCTCAGGTCAAAGAGGAAGAAAGCCTGGTGGTGGAAGAAATCCAGGAACAACCGTGTCGGCAGCTAGCCCTTTTCCACAAGGTATCAATTATGATGTTTTAGTTAAAATTCTTGTTCTTATGATGGTCAGTAGTAGTTATGCTTTGTAAAAGAATTTATTTTTTACTTATAAGTAATAGATTGTTCTAGATTATTATATGATTAATTGCTGTAGTAAGATTACTTCAAAGACTAGTGTTTCCTGTTAAAACGTTTCTGAGACTTCTGCTTTCTTTTTATGTTATGATTTGTGCCTCCAAAGTTGAGCTGTAATTTTTCAAATAGATATGGAATAAAGCTTAAGATTGGGGAGAAGAACAATAAAAGCTGAAGTTTTTCTTTCCATTTTATAGAATAGTCATTCTTTTCTATAAATTTTTTTAAATTTACTTTTCCTAGTTAAACATCAAAAACAGTTAAGGTTTACATTTTTAGTAGGTAACCAAATTCTGAGCAATTTTTAGGGGATCTAAATAGGTCTTAGTTAATAATAGTTGTTGATTAATAATGCATTTACTATAAAGCTTGAAGTTTAATGTTGAATTTTGGCTGCTGTACTTATATGATGCCCAGTTAAATTTGAGTTTCAGATAAACAACGAACAATATTTTGTTATAAGTATGTCTCATATATTATGTGAGATATACTGAAAAATAATTTAACTGACGTTCAAAATTAATTAGGCATGTTTTATATGGCAGCATATAATATGGAGAACAAAATAACTCAGCTAAACTTTAGACTATGTTAACCTTGTGTTCTAGGTTTGTACTTTGTGTAGTTTTTAACATGAACATAAATATTTTGAGAAATGGAAATGTTAAAGCTCTTGGAGGAAAATATATTAGTAAAATACACAATAAATGCTCCCAGCCCCACTCTTAACCCTAGGAGTAAATGAGAAAAGAAAATTCTGCTTTACCCCTTTTCATGCTTCTGCTAATAATAAAACTTACGCCCCAAATTTAGCAAGATAAAATTTGAATATGTAGAGAGATTGCTTAGTCTGCTGACCTCTCATTAAAAAGTATATTTATATATTTTATACAAGTAGTTATTTTGGGCTTGAAGATTTTCAAGTCCCAGGTTTGTGTGTGTGTGTGTGTGTATGTGTGTGTGTGTGTGTGCGCCTCATATATCAAAAGCTTAGACAAGTAGAAAAGATTAAAATGCCGGATTTACTGCTTTACTTTACTAAAATTTATATTTGTTATTTTTATACTACTTTGCAAAACAAAGTAAATAGTAAAACCTTAATTAACCTTTAATGAACCTCATTCACATTATGAATGTGATATTAGCAGAATTCAGTCAATGCTTCTCTATAAATAAGACCTTATTTTCCACTATTAAAATTACATTTTTGAGTTTTTAATCTGTTGGTGAATTACTAATCAATTTAGAAAGAAAATACCCCATTTTCTTGAACTTTATACCATTGAAGACTCTTTCTTCAATAATACATGTTAGAGAATGTGTTATGTTTTCATATTTGAGGTAATCTATAAAAGTTTTAAAAGTTGAAATTTAAAGATAGGGTATTTAAGATAATTGGTTGTATTTTTTCATAGCAAGAAGTATGTGAATTTTAGAAAATTTGCATTTAAAGTATTACATATGTTAAATATTTAAAAGAATTTGCTTGCTGTAGTGAGCTTTTAATATCAGCTGTAAAAACAAAAAGTGTAAAAGAAAGCAGATGGTGACAGATCAGAATGGATAATAAAGAACTTCTAATAGCTGCTAATTATGTGGCAAATTGTAGTTATCTTTAAATGATTGATATAATGTAAATGGCTTTTTAATATGTATGTTTTTCTGAATACACATAGCCTGAAAATGCCTACATAGATAGAAATAATTTTGTAAAATTAATAAAAGAGGCACTCTTGAAAGACTTAAGTTTTAGAACTATTAATGTGTTTTTTTAAATAAACTGTTTCAGAAGAGGTTAAAATTTAAAAATCCAACCGTGAGACTTTAGTTAAAAAGAAATTCTTTCTTGTGTGTGAGGAAAAAGGTCTTTGTAATGTCTAGGTGGATTTATGTGTAGTTACTTGTGAATATGCAATAAAATTTAATGCTTAGCCTGAAATTTCCTTTCCACTCCAATAAAACAATATATTTTGAGTTTTTGTTTCCAGAAGCTTAAGTTAAAATATGATGTAGCTTAGTTTTATGAGGCATAATAGATGTGTGATCACAAGTGAGTCTGAAGAGTTGCTACTTCACTTGGCACATGTGAAGAGGTTTGACAGAATGGGATAGTGGGCCAAACTGTGTTTTCATCCCAGGCCATATTAATTTTCTGCAAGGCAACTAAGAACTTTGAGGTTCTTATATCTCATTAGGATAAGGTGGGAAACCAGTGTTCTTTAAAGAGCAGGGAGAGAATAGCCATTGTGTCTAGTTTCTTTTCTTTATGCAGCTCCGTGGAAAGTGGCCTGGGAGAATGTAAGGTGTAGATTAGATTCCATCTGATCATTCTTTGATCACATCTATGTTTTGTTGGGGGTGGATTCAGCTAAATAAGAGCTGAATAATAGCAATCACTGATACATCTTAAAATTAAAACTTAGAACTCAGAACCTAAAAAAACATCTTTTGGTTCTTCCTGTATGTTGGGGACATTTATAATCATCTCTTTAATATTTAAAAAAGAAGTAGTTCCCCAGACATTCAGAGTTGAATTGTAGTCTTGTTAGGTCTCCTTCAGAGACTGTCAAAAGGAGGTTCTGCCTCAAGCATACAGGAGGTGTTTGGGGGAGAACTGAGGAATGCTGTTATGGTAAAAGGTAGGTTAAATAAAGCACATCTTGTATCTTAGTGATTGTGTAAGTCATAGTTTGCAATTCAAGAGTAAATGTTTGATGCTACCTATAAAATGACAAGTGTTTTTAAAGATAATTTTAGAGGTAAACTTGATTTCAGTAATAACTTTTTCCAAATCTAGCTCTGTTATATAGTGATATCCTAAGTTTTGTAGTTAATTTCTTTTTACCCTCTCTTCTCTTTGATGATTGTGTCACTTCTGCTCATGGGAACTTTTGCATCCACTTTTTTCTTTTCCTACCCCATTTTTTTTTTTTTTTTTACTACAGGCAGTTTTTCAGGAACTCCAGGCAGTGTAAAATCATCTTCTGGAAGTTCAGTGCAGTCTCCCCAGGATTTCTTGAGCTTTACAGACTCAGATCTGCGTAATGACAGTTATACTCACTCCCAACAGTCATCATCAACCAAAGATGTACATAAAGGAGAGTCTGGAAGCCAGGAAGGGGGGGTAAATAGTTTTAGTTCCTTAATTGGTCTCCCTTCGACCTCAGCTGTTATTTCACAGCCTAAAAGCTTTGAAAGTTCACCTGGAGATTTGGGTAATTCCAGCCTTCCTGCAGCAGGATATAAGCGGGCTCAAACTTCTGGCATAGAAGAAGAAACTGTAAAGGAAAAGAAAAGGAAAGGAAATAAACAAAGTAAGCATGGGCCTGGTAGACCCAAAGGAAACAAAAGTCAAGAGAATGTTTCTCATCTCTCAGTTTCTTCTGCTTCACCAACATCATCTGTAGCATCAGCTGCAGGAAGTGTAACAAGCTCTAGTCTTCAGAAATCTCCTACCTTGCTCAGGAATGGAAGTTTACAAAGTCTTAGTGTTGGCTCATCTCCAGTTGGTTCAGGTAGGGATTTGCCTATTATTTTTCTCCCTCACTCCCACCACCACCCTTCTTCCTTTAACCCCCTAAGTTTTAAACTATTGTTATGATAATATTTTGGGTTACTAAGTGACAATTAAAGTGATATTTCTCAACTTTTTTATTTCTTAATGAAAAAAAATAAAAATGTCTTATAATTTAAGAAAGACAATTTGGTGTTTGGGAAAGATGTTTGGCACTAATCTTTAACTGAATGTAAGCTCAGGAGTCTTATTGGTCATGGATTACTTATAAAACACCGAGAATGCATTTCCTATTTTTGTTTCTGTTTCACATATATAGTATTTTTAAAACCAACCTAGAACTCACATTTAAGATGTGAGAATTTTTGCACAATGTTTTTGGTTGTTGTAGGTTTTGTTTTGTTTTGTTTTGTTTTTTGAGCTCCCTTTCTCTAAACTTAATTTTTAGTCTTCATTTTCTAAACAACTCCTCATACAAAAATATTACTTGAATTACTCTGTCTGGAATGTTTCTCAACTAGTGATAAATGATTTAAATTTGTGGAATTTAGGAATCACATTTTATTTGAGGAGATACCTGAAATGATTTAATTTTGTTCTCAAATATGTTTAATGATTTTACCATTACTTTGTGTGCATTTTGTTTTTTTTGGGTTTTTTTTCCTTTTTTTTTCCCTTAGAGGTAGGGTCTTATTTTATTACCCAGGCTGGAGTATGGTGGTGTCGTCATAGTTCTCTGCAGCCTCCCAATTCCTGAGCTCAAGCAATCCTCCTGCCTGAGCTTCCCAAGTAGCTGGGACTACAGGTGTGTACCACCATGCCTGGCTGATTTTTTAACTTTTGGTTGAGATAGGGTCTCACTGTTGCCCAGGCTGGTCTTGAACTCCTGGATTCAAGTGATCCTCCCACTTTGGCCTCCCAAAGTGCTAGGATTATAGGCCACCCTGCCTGGCCATCGTTACTTTTATTGTAGTACAAATAAATTGATAATATGTTGTTACTTACATCATTGGGATGCTTCTGTAACCTGTAATTTGTATTATGAATATTATTTTCAATTTTCAAAAAGTTCTTGATAATGCATGTTTTTAGACAGACTCTTAACAGTTTTTTTTTTTTTTAAGACATAATATATTAAATGTTTATTTTGTCCATTGGAGGGACAGAGAATGAGAGAAAGAGAAAGAGAGAAGGGGGAGAGAGAGCAGGGAGATGATGTGGCATCCCAAAGAAAGAGAAAGGAGATGCTAGCAGCAAGGCCAAGTGGCTTTCTGCTTTTATGGGGACTAAAAGAAAAACAGTTTTGATATTAACTTAAATGTCAGCATTTATCTCTTAAATTGCATTTTGGATTTTAGATAAATGGTTTTCAATAAATGTTGACTGTAAACCTCACCTTTCTTTGGGTTTTAGATTTCTGATGGTTGAAATAATGAAATTTTAGCTAAGATAAACTATTATGCATTAATTGATTGTATCAGTTCTATTAGTTACTGGGGAGGGTAGGTAGGAAATAGTATGGAAAAATAATAAATACAATTCAATGAAGACTGTTCAGAGTCTCACTCTGTTGCCTGGGCTAGAGTGCCATGGCATCAGCATAGCTCACAGCAACCTCAAACTCTTGGGCTCAAGTGATCCTCCTGCCTCAGCCTCCCAAGTAGCTAGGACTACAGGCATGCCCAGCTAATATCTATATCTATATCTATATATAGATATATAGATATATATTTAGTTGTCCAGCTAATTTCTTTATATTTTTTTAGTAGAGACAGGGTCTTGCTCTTGCTCAGGCTGGTCTTGAGCTGCTGAGCTCAAACAATCCACCCACCTCAGCCTCTCATAGTGCTAGGATTATAGGCGTGAGCCACCACGCCCGGCCCGGGCGAGAGAGCTTGACTGATTTCCTATAGTTTTGAAGCACAGTCTGAGGATTTCTGGATTTCAGAAATGACATTTGAATATATTGATTTGAAAATATTTTGAAAATACTGATTTCCTTTAATGGCAGGTTGATAATTTAGTAATCGAGAAAGTAAGCTTTATAAGTACCTGCTGGCCATGATGCTTCACATCTTCAAATTAATGAAATTAAAATGTTGATTTACTGCCCAGCATGGTGGCTCACACCTGTAATCCTAGTACTCTGGGAGGCTGAGGTGGGAGGATTGCTTGAGCTCAGGAGTTTGAGAGCAGCCTGAGCAAGAGTGAGACCCCATCTTTATTTCTTTAAAAAAAAAAAAAACTTAAATAAAATGTTGATTTATATTCTTGAAAAAATTTTCTTACCTGTTACAGTTTAGGGGAGATTTTAGGTATAGGAAATAGTGTTCCTTACAGGATGCCTGCTTTCAGGGAGCGGTGTTTATGGTACGTTTATGGCAGAAAAAATTGAATTTTTATCTCTTTTTATGTTGCCATTAGGTAAACATTGTAATTTAGGGGGAAATGACCATAAATATTATTTGACAGAAATAAATAACAAATTTAACTTGCCAAGAATTTTTTAAAATTATTTACTCTGAAGATTATATGTGTCTTGTTAAAGCTATAATTATGGAATAAGATTACTCAAAACCTTTTGAGATAATCTTTAATTTTATAAATTTTAATAAGTTTTATGGTTAGGTAAGAGCATTTTCTTATTGATAAACTTAATAGTAAAAAGTTTATCCTTATCTAGAAGAGTCTTGGCTAAATGCCCTGAATATTTAGAATTAGCCCTTCTTAGCCATAGAAAGTTAAGAATTGCTAATTGTTGATGAACACTTAGTATGTGCCATACATACATTGTAAAAGTACTTACACATTAAGTGTTATCACTCGTTATATAGAACCAGAAACTGAGAGAATTCTCATACCTCCTCTTAACTGATGGAGGTATATGTTTTGCTTGGAGCTCAAAGCTATTCAGTTATAAAATGTAACAGTTGTTTGCTGATGAGGGTCTAAAGCATATACTGGTATGATGTTAGTCATACTTTTAAGCAAAGAGATCCATGAGCAAAATTGAATTACTAACTTTCAACAAAAGCATTTCCTGTTGGTATGAAAAAGTTAATTTTTCCTTTGGACTAATTTTAAATTGAGAAATAATTTAGTAATTGTAAAAGCAAGAAACTTGCCCTGAATAAGTAAGTGAGAAGGCGAAAATGTATGCAGTCGTTCCTTGATATCCATGGGGGTTGGTTCCAGGACCTTCCTTAAAAGTCTGGGATGCTGGAGTCGCCGATATAAAATGGCATACTATTTGCATATAACCTGTGTACATCTTTCATATACTTTAAATCATGTCTAAATTACTTATAATACCTAACACAATGTAAATGCAATGTAAATAGTTGTTATACTGTAGTTTAGGGAATTATGACAAGAAAAAAACACGTGTATATGTTCAGCACAGACTTCTATTCAAGGTTGGTTGAATCTACAGATGTGGAACCTCTTGGATACAGAGGGTCAACTGTACGGTGTGCTACATCATCAAGAATTGTTTTTTATGATCTGTTTAAAATATTGATTTCCTTTAATGGCAGGTTGATAATTTAGTAATGATGAAAGTGACCTTTATAAGTACCTGCTGGTCATGATGCTAGACTACAACATCCACTATAATACTAGCTGCTGAGGTTAGGGGCTATGTTTGTCATGTTCACCACTGTATTTCCACTGCCAGCACAGTGTTTTGAACATAATAAATGCAAATCATCCTTTTAAAAAAATGAACGAATACCATTAGTAATCTCACGAGTGGATATCATGTGGCTAATAGTGACCTATGTGATTTTGTACTTGCTTTCCAAGTGTTTATAGCCAAGCTGCAAGACAAATAATTTGTAAAGCTTCTTGTGTGGTATTACATGCCATTTTAGGATAAGTATTATTAAGTTAGAAAAGACCATCCAGAGATTGAGTTGTACTTTGAAATAGGCAGAAAAAGAAAGGTCAATATTATTACGAGAAAAGAAAGTAAAGGTATATTTGGGGGATAAGCCTAATAGAAACAAGAAGTTTGTATTTGTGGCATAGGGGAGGTAATGTTGACCAACTAGGACGAGTTCATGGAGAGTTGGATACCAGGCTGAAGAAATCAGACGAATAGGCTAGTAGTCTTTCTCTTAGAATGAGCATTCTCGACTTAATTCTGTCAATTTACCATTATTAAGGAATTAATGGCCTTAGTGTAATGGCTCATGTCTGGAATCCTAGCACTTTGGGAGGCTGAGGAGAGAGGATCACATGAGGCCAGAAGTTCAAGACCAGCTGCAAAAAATTTTAAAAATTAGCCAGGCATGGTGGGGTACACTTGTAACAGTCTCAGCTACTTGGGAGGCTGAGGTAGGAGGATTGCTTGAGCCAAGGAGTTTGAGGTTGCAGTAAGAGCTATGGTGACAACCATTAATGGAAAAGAAAAAAAAATACTGCCTCATTTAGTTGATAGTAATGTCAGTATCTTATATTTGAGTATACTTAACAGTGTCTAAAGTTTTTGTTTACTATCTCATTTGATCCTTGAGACAGCCTCGTGAAACAGGAAGACAGCTGCCATTGTTATTATTTCTCCTATTTTACTACAACTAGGACATAAAGCAGCAGTTAGAATCAGGTTTTAATGATGGGATTCTCTCTTGAAATTGTTAGTGAAAAGCATCAGTATTAAGAATAATCAAAATTTTCTTAATGACATGTTAAAATTGTAGCATAGTGCATTTATTCCAGGAGCCCTAGATGAAATCAGACTAGAAACCCAGAAAACACCTGTAAACTCCCTGTCTGATTAAGCATTTGGATTGTAAAATTTTTTTGAAGTACATCCTGAGAAATGACCTGTTTTACAATGACTCATACAAAATGGAAAACTAGTGTATTGTTTAAAGTGCTTGCTAAGGATTGTTAGTTTGGGGCTTATAGATTATGTTAAGGTTTTTCTTTTTTTCTTTTTTTTTTTTTTTTTTTTTTGAGACAGAGTCTCACTATGTTGCCCGGGCTGGAGTGCCGTGGCGTCAGCCTAGCTCATAGCAACCTCACACTCCTGGGCTCAAGCGATCCTTCTGCCTCAGCCTCCTGAGTAGCTGGGGACTACAGGCATGCGCCACCATGCCCGGCTAATTTTTTTTTATACATTTTTTTTTTTAAATTGGCCAATTAATTTGTTTCTATTTTTAGTAGAGACAGTCTCACTCTTGCTCAGAGCTGGTTTTGAACTCCTGACCTTGAGCGATCCTCCCGCCTCGGCCTCCCAGAGTGCTAGGATTACAGGCGTGAGCCACCAAGCCCGGTCTATGTTGAGGTTTTGATTGAATTTTTTTCTGCATATATTCTTTTGGTATCTGAAGTTAGGTACTATGCCTTTTGAAACATCGAAAATTCATGGTGTTTGGAAGAGCTGACATGCCATACCTGTTCTTTCCTCTTTGCTATTTATTTTCACCACATTATAAGAACTTACGATTACTAAACTGAAAGTTGACAGTATATATATGTGTGTGTGTGTGTGTGTGTATATATATAATTTTTTTTTTTTTTACAAACATCAACATATTATTTTCTCTGAGAAAAATCAGGTATTTGTTAAAAGACAAGGGATTGGTGCTATAGGCTTAACTTCCTTTTTAGAGGCATACTATGTCACTTCAAAGTATAGGTAGAGTGTCCTTTATTTGAAATGGTTGGGATCAGAAGTGTTTTGGATTTGAGATTTTTTTGGAGTTTGGACTATTTGCATTATATATATTTATCTGTTGAGTATCCCTGTTTCAAAAATCCAAAATCCAAAATGCCCCAACGAGCATTTCCTTTGAGCATCATGTCAGCGCTCAAAAGGTTTTGAATTTTGGAGCATTCTGGATTTTAGATTTTCAGATTTGGGCTACTCAACCTGTATATAATTCCTTATTTTAAAAAAAAAATCTTAGTCTCTAGTTTTTTAATACAACGCTTCCATACCTTCCAAAGAAGATACTTGAAATCCATTTCAGTGCTGAAATTCTTTATTAATGGTGCTAACAGCTACAAGAGGATATTTTGGAAAGGCACTCCTTTGGGTGAGATAGCTTTTGTAGAGACAGGTTATTAATATGAATAGATCACTGCAAGAGAAGATTTTGGCCTCTACTGAAATATGAAAGTTATTAAATTTTAACTTGAGCTCTTGTAGCTATCAAAGAGTTCTTACTAAACATATTTATATCTTATCTGTGTAAGTTGGTAAAATGAAACTGAGAAACCTTTTCCTGGTAAAATATTTTCATTAGGAATAGACAGTGATTCTGTAAACAAATCAGGGAATCATGAAGATGTGAATAACTAGTCCATTAAACTCTAAGCAGTGCAGTTACTAATTAGATGTTGTAGACTGTGGAGTAGTTAGTGCAGTTAGTGAACATAATTCAAATTTAATGACTCAGGATCATGATTTTATATATATTGATTATATTGGTCATAAATGAAAATTGTATAGAATATTATATACTGCAGTGACGAGGATACACCTTGGAATTAGCTTTCTTGGAAAATACCCTGACTTTTGCTTTGGTCTTTGATGATTTAAGTATTTGCTGCCCCTATGTCATCGCAGTCTTTGTGCAAAAGTGCTCGATCGAAGGCCAGAATAGCCATATTCCAGTTTTTTCCCCATTGAAAAAAATCCTTCTGCTTTTATGAGTATCCTTGATTATTTTCAGCACCATTCCAAGCAGCTACCATTTCTGTGTAATATGCTATGTTAGTCTCTTCAGTAGCTTCTACCTCCCCTTTTAAATCTAACTTGTATTAGATATGTACTGAGGCATTAAGGTGGAAAATTCCCGATATGTCTCATTTTCCAGTGTTATCTTACTTGCACCAAAGACTACGTTGTATCTGGATGATTCTTCTAAAGTGGACTGGATGTTTGGGTTTTTTTGGAAAGAATCAAATGTAAAGTTTTTTGTTTTGTTTTTTAACATTAACAGTGCTTGCATGTGAGTGCTGTCTTGCTCTACCTTGCTTTTGTCTTTTTTCTTAGCTCAAGTTGCTCAAGGTATGCCCATGATTGGACTAGACTTTTGAGGTACATATGTGGGTAGATGTGTGAGTGGATGATGGTTTCCTGGGATGCTCTGTTGTACATGTGGTTGTTGGGGGCCATGTTTTTTGGTTAAATAATATTCAGAGAATTCCAGATATCTTTCCTCTTAAAAATTTTTGTTTCCAGGATTAGTGAACCAAGTCCTCTGAGTCACAGCTTGGTCCTGGTTTTATCAATTATTTTTCCCTTAGAATGTCATATAGAAATTTATTTCTCATATTCTGAGCAGTTTTTGCTTTTAGCAGTGTTTCATTGCATTAGGTCACTCTCTGCTTGTTCTCATTTGGGTGGAATAAAAGAGTAAGAGTAATGTCTCATTCATTATCTTTCTTAAAAATGAAAGGTACAAAAAAGTGACCTGAGTGTAGTTTAATGAGTTTTATACTGTTATATAAGTCATAGTGGATTTATGCTCATAGATAAACTAAATAATTATGCTCAAATTATAATTTTTAATTGACCACAATATTCAAGTGGTTTTGATAAACACTTCTCATCTAATGAATTATCTAAAGCACATTAGTGTATCACGTAGCTAACTGCACTCCCTCTTTTTTTTTTTTTTTTTTTTTGAGACAGAATCTTACTCTGTTTCCCAGGCTAGAGTGCCATGGTATCAGCCTAGCTCACAGAAACCTCAAACTCCTGGGCTCAAGCGATCCTTCTGCTTCAGCCTCCCAAGTAGCTGGGACTACAGACATGCACCACCATGCCTGGCTAATTTTTTCTATGTATTTTAGTTGGCAATTAATTTCTTTCTATTTTTTTTAGTAGTGACGGGGTCTTGCTCTTGCTCAGGCTGCTCTTAAACTCGTAAACTCGAGCGATCCTCCCACCTCGGCCTCCCAGAGTGCTAGGATTACAGGCGTGAGCCACCGCACCTGGCCACACTCCCTCTTATTAATGGAGCCATTTATTCTCAGACACTTGTTATGCAGATTCATTTGTGAGCCCTTACATCTTTTCCTGATCCTTTGTGCATACACATGTACATTCCACACTGTCTTGTTAAGATTTGTGGGAATTCCATTATGTTTGGTCCTCCTACCCCTCACACCCCAATTACTAGTTCATAATTTTTGTTCCTGCAGTTCTGGTTGGCCTACTGAGCTAGATTTCTAGGTGAATTTTCTCATTTTTTCGGCCTATTTCTTTTATAACCCTTGAGTCACTGGCAACTTCTTTGCTGATTTTCTTTTTCTTCCCTCCCAACAGAAATTTCCATGCAGTATCGGCATGATGGAGCTTGTCCAACAACTAGTAAGTTGTCGAACTGGGTTGGGAACCCAAGCGTTTTAACTTCTACTCTAGTATATTATGCCACCTCTGAACCTCTACGTTTTATTTTTCCAAAATGCAACTTCTTAATTGAATAGATTTCTTTTTTCTACAAAGTTAACATGCTGCTTTGTCTTGTGTTCAGGATCTATATTATAGTCAAATTGTGGGCAAATTTTAATTATTTTTGGCCTTTTAATATGGTTCTTCTGTTGCAGTATTGTGACTCTTTCTCCTCGATGAAATAGTATTTTTGGTATTTTGTTTTTCCATTAGTCTTAATATAAATTTTCAATATTTGTGTATTTGCATTAGGTGGCTTTCTTGCTTAGACCTCTACATGCATTGAGACATTTTTATACTGAAGTCTAGGAAATGAGAATGTTTGATAGGGTTAAATGATGAAGTTTTTTCTTTATAATAAATATTGTTGAATATGCCCTAAGGTAAATTTACCTATATGGAATTGCATTCTGTAGAGACCCATCTCTAGCAAGATATTATTACATGGTTAGAGTGCTAAATGTCTTTTTAAAAGTGATTTAAGATATATATTTGTGTTTATTACTAAGGAAATTGTCATTGTGACAGTATATCTAACATATTAGCTAAATTTAGTAGGTAATATATTGACAAATGGCATACAATATTTAGAAATTTATACCATGTAAAAACTGAACCAAGCTTGCAGTTTTAATAATTCAAACAATGGTACACAGACTTGTGAGATTTTATTATACTAATTCAGTCTATGCCTATGTATTTCTTTTTTGTGTTTGAGAATGATCTTAACCTGAAGTCCTTTTTTCCTTACTTAAAAGCGTTCTCAGAGTTGCTGAATGCAATACACAATGGTAAGTTTTATTAGACTCTTCTCTAGTGGTTCATTTATCACAGAGGTTGCCTTTTATAGAGAATTCTGATTGAAAGCTAACATGTTCTATTGATTAGATAAAATCAAGCACTGCAGTGAGTGGTCATTCAGCATCTTAGTGAAAAATTTTTGTAGATTGCCTGCAGGAGGATGATAGGTCAATATAGTTCATCAGTCTGGCTTTTATTGTCTCTTTGTGAGGCAAAATGATAATGGTATTGTTTTAAGTTTCCGAAAGTTTTTATTTTTGCAAAGAGTGTTTCTAGTTCTTTTGAGCTCTCTCTTGCCTGTGCTGTTAGTAATTGGCACCTACACCAAGAATTTAGTGCTTCTAACAACAACTGGGAATGTGAATTTTATTTTTTACGATTTTGGTTTATTAATGTATAGAATGCTTTTATTGTCTTAACCTGTGTATTGCATATAGTGAATAAATGGAAGATAGCCTTTTAAATTATATCTAGTTTGGGACCAAGTTTTTATAGTGGATTACATCTTTTGCTGGGTTGGATTCTGAAATCAGCATAAAAGGCAAATGCTATCATTTTTCACATTTGCAATGTAGTTATAATGAAGATCATTCTTGGAAAAATATTTAAGGGTTTCTTTAATTTCCTCGAGAACCTTCCTTAAGCTTTGATGTTCAGAAACTCTCTTTTTAGTCTAGTGTCATCTTTGTTGATTTTCAGTTGTTAACTGATCCAGTTCATTTGTTTGTGACTATTTATATATGATTCTGAGTTTTCCAGTATATTTTTCATTAACTTTATGAAATCTTACATATTTTGCTAATGTAGTCAATTTGCATTATGTTTGGATTTTATTGTCAGATGTTTACAATATTGACAGCCAGCAAGAGACTGACGGCATAATGAGCAGGCATGGACACTCCTGTTGCTTTGAGGGTGGGGGTGGTCAGAGTAGGAAGCTCATTTTATAAGTAATCATTTTATTAATGAGTATATTTATAACTCTTGCTTCCCTATGGAAGCTGTATCTGCAGAGGCTTAGATAATGAATAGTCTTGATAACAAGGAATTCTTGAACATTAGAATGGGGATTCTAAACATTAGAATGGGGATTCTAGAGTGGGGATTTATTCTTTACAGTAAACCTAAGATGTTACCATTCTTTGGAAGAGAAGTATAAAAGCTGAAGAAGTTTAACATCCTTTTTAGTTTACATAGGTAAATTTAGACTTGCTCTTCAATTCTTGGAATATTAGAAATTGGAGGCATCCTGTTCATTTAGAAAAGTGTACCTGGGGTAAAAAGAAAGTAGACATCATGGGGAGCAATTATGAATGAACTGCCGTGTAAATCCTTTGATGCCATCATTAATAAAGTACTGTGCTGTATTAATTGGATGGGACAGTTGTCATGTTACTCATAAATACGCGTTTTCTTTGAAATTTTTGGTTTTACAGTATTGTGTTTGAGAGAGAATTCTATATTAGTACAGTCAGATGCTTGTGTTTTCATAGTCCCGTAGAGAAAATAAATTAAGTAATGGAATTATATTTTTAATTGCAAAGACAAATGTAGGATTGACATCTAGTGAATGATTTTTGTCCTTTGGGCAATTGAGGGAGAGTTTCTTGGAGTTAGTTGGAAAAATTTATATTGTGTTTTTTTTTCCCCAAATGTTAGCTTTTTAAAAAAAATTGGTAAAATATGCATAACATGTAATCTTTAAATTAAGTAATATTCAGTATATTCATATTGTTGTACAGCCAATCTCCAGAATTTTTTCATGGTGCAAAATTGAAACTTTGTAGCCATTAAACAACTCCCCATTTCCCCTCCTGTCACCTCCAGTACAGTGTTGATTGGAATTGATAAGAGCACACATCCTTGCCTTGTTCTTTATCTATCCTATGGAGGAAGCTTTCGGTTTTTCACTGTTAAATATGATGTTAGCTGTGGGTTTTTCATAGATGCCATTTATCATATTGAGGAAATTTGATTTTTGCCTCAATCTCTTGATTTAGGTCTATTTAGACTTTCTATTTTCTCTTGTGTCGGTTTTGATAGTTGTATGTTTATCAGAATTTACCTATTTTATCTGTACTATCTGGTTAGTTGGCATATGATTGTTCATAGTATTATCTTTTTTATTTTGATGAGGTTGCTAGTAATAGCCGCCTTTTGTTCATGGTTTTAGTAATGTGTGTCATCTCTCCTCTTTTCTTCGTCATTCTAGCTGCAGTTTTGTCATTTTTGTTGATCTTTCGAAGAACCAACTTCTGATTTGTTCCTTTTCTCCATCATTTTCCTGTTCTATTTATCTCTAACGTTTGTCATTTCCTTCATTCTACTTGCTTTGAGTTTAGTTTGCTCTTCTCTTTTCTAGTTTCTTAAGGTAGAAGGTTAGATTACTGGTTAGAGATTTTTTTTCTCTTGAAAGTATGCCTTTGCAGCTATATATTTCTTTCTGAGATGTTTTCAGTACCCTTTTTGATTTCTTGGACTAGTCCTTAATTTTCCCTCCTCCTCACCCTGTATTTTCTCTTTATCCTACACATACTCACTTGGAAAATATGTTATACATGCCTGTAGCTTCAACTATTATCTGTATTCATTAGCTTCCCAAATCTGTGCCTCCAATTTAGACTTTTCTCCCGAGTTCCAGACTCATATTTCCAAAAACCTTATAAACGGCAGTTCTTAAATTCCCATTCTGAGCCTGCTTCTCCTCTTCTGTTCCTTTTCTCTGTATGGTGCTCAGCCACCTAAACCAGTGTTAGGCTAGCAAGTTAAACTCTCCCCCCTCATTTTCTTGGTCATTTTTTTTAAGGTCTTCCCTGTTAGTCATTAGTTTAACTTTTCCTTTGTGTTTCCACTGTCTCTACTTGGTTAAGTCCTACATTGCCATCTGAACTCTTTCCTCCTAACCTTTGTTCTGTTATCCAGTCCATTCTCTCGATGCTCCCAGAATCGATGCTCTGTCTAAAACACAAGTCAGACCATGCCACACTGTCTTACTTAAAGAATTTTCTGATACTTATGGGATACAAGTTGTACTCCCTGGCCTAGTATATAAAGTTTTTCATAATCTGGTCCTTACACTCTTTAGTCTCAGCTCTTCTTTTCCCAAAGTTTATGCTGCTTCAATATAAGCTGCTTGTAAGTTTCCCGATATATACCACATTGTTCTCTCCAAAATCTGTGATTTAGACCTTGTTTGTATCTGTTGGCGTGGACTCCTAACTTTATCTAGTAAAAGTAGTTGTTAAAATGAAACACAGTTTTATTTCCTGCAGGTTTTTTTTTTTGGCTCTTTGATAAGACTTACTAACTCACTCTCTTTTTTAAAAAATATTTTTACATTCTTATACATAGTGTTCTAATATTTTCTCCAATCTATCTCTACTATTCCTCTAGATAATTGGTTTTGTTTCTCTGATCTATATCTTAGTCATATTTATCTCACACTGGTGAAACTTAAAAATCGCTTCCATTAGACAGTTGAGACTGTGGATTATTTTCATCATTCACTTTGTGGCATCTGATGTATTTCAAAATTTTTATATAGAATTTTATAAAATTAAAAATTATTCACTGAAACTTGTTCTGAAAAAATTAATAAAAGTGTAAGGACCAGGGAAGTATTAATAGTCATAGACATTGAGTTTTAAGCATATGTCTTGATTTGCTGTTTCTTGGAGAGGATCTTAGGACTTAATGGTGGTTGTTTTTTGGGGTGTGTTTGAACTATTCCATAAACTTTTGAAACTCATGTTTTTAGGTAAGAAATTAAGAATAACTTTGATGCAAAGAGAACTTTTAGGAAAATACCTCACCAATCTCAAAAAACAAATTAGGCCCAATAGGATAAATTTTATATGGTCAGAGAAATTCCAGAAACTTAACAAGTGAAGAAATAACAAAAGTTAGGAGAGATATATAATATAAATTTTAGAAACTTTTAAGGCAGTTTGGAAAGGCAAAGTAGTCATTTAATATCTTAAAGGACAATACATAGGGGATTAACTTTAAATAGATGCCCATGAACTGAAGTGCCTTTTATTTCATAACATTTGGTTATGTGGTGGTGCGTTGGAACTAGGCAGCTTGACTAAGAATTTAGATTTCATGATCTTAATAAATGGTAAGTTTAACTTCTCTGTTTCACTTAGTAGATATATTTTAAATACTTATAATGATGAAACAAGTAATATGTATAGAAAGATTATGGTTTAGTTTTATAGTTCAGTTGAAAACTAGCATATTCTGGTTTTCATCTTTCTGTCTCAGTGATGATTTTGCTGTAGTGCTTTCTAAGTTGTTATAGGATTTTCTTTCTCACTTTCTTTCTCACTATAACTATAAACTCATTTAAGGTAGAAGTTGGGTTTTATTCATCTTTATCACTATTTAGGTTATTATCTAATAGGCTTTCATAAATGTTGAATGAATTGCTGTCAGTTGCTACATAATCCTTGAGTAAGTTTCATATATTTTTGGTAGTATGTTCATTTTTGGGAGGGGGAATTAAAATGTGCATTAGTCTTGTTTATTTCAGCATATTAACTTGGTTCTTTGTTCCAGTAATAGTGTTATTTCATTTATTTGTCTTGGCCTTTCTTTTAATATAAATTTAAAATAGTGGATTAAAGTAGCTAAAGAGCTTAGATCTATTTTCACAGCAGTGTATTGCTAATTGATTTCTGTGTCCCATTTATTCTGCTTTTAAATTCCCTTTAATTATGACACGGTTTGTCATGACTATGCTCATTAAACAAATCTCATTTGATGGAGGAGGTAAAGTAATGTTAACCAATTATTTTTATATATCTGCCATAGGATGAGGATAAGTGTGAATGCTAATTGATATTAGAGGTGAACTTCTCCCTCAAGAATAGGATCCTACTCAGGCTTTTCAGACTAGTTTGTAGGAAACTGGATCTTTGTTCTTCACGTGTCCCTTTTTCATTTCAGAGAAGCATTAGTGGGTAGGAATCCAAGAAGAAAGATGAGTAATCTTTGGGTATATGTCACTGTTCCACAGTCTGCCTCACTCGAGATTCACTGTGTGTAATAAGCTATTAGTCATGGGATGACTTGTCACTGTCAGCAGTGTGCACTTTGAGAATCATTGATCTAGATCATTTTAGATCTAATTTCTTTTTATTTTTTTTCTAATTTCTTTTTAATCACAACAGACTTTTAAAAAACTTGATTAGTTGCTATGTTCTTTATGTTTATACAGTAAAAAAATTGTCACATCCCAGGATATAACAAATGCTATTAGGTTTGTTCTAATATATACAAACTGTGAATCACTTGATAAGGGATAATTAGGGGGGAAAGGGAAACTAGGCCTTAGACATAGTAATAAAAGGTTGCAAACCACAGCGGTAGAGGGTTGGAATGACACTCTAAAGAAAGGCACTTGAAGGAAAGTAAACCCAGACCTCAGAATTGCCATCTTGAATCAGAAAAATGATAAGGATCTAAGATGAGTTTGAGGGAGACAGAACACGTGATGAAATGGCATGAAGTTTATGGGCAGGGTTATGATTAAACCTGTATAGGAAAGAATTTAATGCTACACAGCCTTGCTAATAAGTAGTATAAGACATATACTACAGGTAAAACACTAAGTCTTTTTCCATTTCCAAACATCTAAGCTACTTTGTTGCTATTGGTTCCTGGAAGATAGACTTCAAAGACTTAAGAAATAAACACGGACAGACATCACCATTTGGTTAGTGAGTCACGCACTGGGGAGAAAAAGTAATTTTCAGTATTTATGTTAACTGCTATTAAGCAAAATGAATTTATGAATGTCTCATTGAAATTGCAAGAGAGGCTGAACTTTAAAAGTTCCTACTGAGTGAGGAAAGTAGTATAAATGGAAATGAATTGTGTAAGAATTACTTTTAATTAAGTGGTAATACCATTAATAATCTCTTTAGAGTGCTGCTAATGACTTTATAAATTTACATAGATTTTTTTGGAGGGGATTGTAACTCTATTGATTTTTTTTTTCCCCCTGCATGTCTTAAGTTTCTCAACCTGTCTATCTTTTAAGATGATTAAAAATGGTGATTAAAAATCCAAAATTAAAGTGTATCTTTTCTTTAGACAGAGATGACAGTTCTACACTAACAAAGCAGGAACTTAAATTCATAGGTATGTACCAAATTCAAGCCTGGTTCTGTAATAGTGTTAAATTAATCCTGATGTAGCCTGGAAACCTTCCCATATAAAGCAACATTAGGGATCTGTAGTCACAAAAAATGGTACCTGAAAGGAATTATCCATAATCTTGGATGTTAGATGGTACAAACTTTTATCATGTTCTTACTGTTGGACTTGTTTGGATTTGTCATATTGCTTAAGACATGGTAGATGGATTTTAAAATTCCTAATACTGTTTACTTTTAAGGGTCTAGGTGCCTAAGTCTTTGATTTTTAAGACCACTTGCTATAGCTCTATCTCTTCTTTCTCACTAAGAGAGGGAAGAATCTGATACCATATTTCCTGATTTGTAATAATTCTCTAATTCTTTGTATTTCTAAAATACTTGGGATCAGTTGAGAGTGAGCATGTGTATTCTGAACTAGGAAATGGAATCCACCACTATTACCCAATTAACATATGCATCTATATCCTCTTCCTTCCCCAAAAACCTTGGTTTTCACATAGTGATAAAATTTATCTTACAGGCTATAAGTACCTTCATTATGGAACTTTCCTTCTCAAGACTATCTTAGCTTTTTATCATTTGACAAGTATATGTTAAGGTCTTCTATATGTAAGATTCTGGTTAGTTGCTTTGGGGAAGTAAGTACATGCTACAAATGGATCCTGCCTTTGTGAACACAGAATCTAGAAGAAAGAGAAGTATGTATATAAATAACAGTTTCAAGGGATATAGTTATAACTTCCTTAATGGCTAATATGAGTTCAAGATCAAAATTACTTTCAAATGAAGGAATGAGGTGTCCAGAGAATGCAACATTTAACCTGATGCTTAAAGAACATGTAAAATTTAGTTATTTGGAGAAGGGATCAGAGCTAGACTCCCAATCTCAGGTT
This sequence comes from Lepilemur ruficaudatus, assembly GCA_963574885.1. Classification (NCBI taxonomy): domain Eukaryota; kingdom Metazoa; phylum Chordata; class Mammalia; order Primates; family Lepilemuridae; genus Lepilemur; species Lepilemur ruficaudatus. The sequence goes on along the minus strand of CAUYRT010081349.1, from coordinate 18,726 downwards.
TAAAATTAGCACAAGCACTGGCACTAATGTGAGAATACACAGGCTGTATAAAGTGACAGTGATATTGATATTTGAGATGAAAAATAACAGTGTTACCTGTTAGGCCAGGGAATCAAAAGTAGTTGGTATTTGAGTTGGGAAAAAAGATCATAATACCTGTTTTTTATGAAGGGTCATCTGGTAGTAGCATATAAGAAGACTGAAAAGAGCTAATGCTGGAACAGAGAAACTAAATAGATTTTTGTTTAGCCAAATATATTGAGGGCTTGAGTGAGGATCCTGGAAGTCAGACTAATGAGACATATATTATCCAAGAAGAACTGGTATGGATTGAATGCCAGTAGCTGAGGAGGCAAGGTATTCATTCCATCTTCTGGAATTTTTATTAGACATATTTAGAATGTAGTTCTGCTCTTTCTGTCCTTTACCTCTCCTTTATAATTCCCATTTTTTATCTCTCTGTTCTATATCTGAGTAATTTATTTAGATCTTTTTTCCTTCATTAATTATCCCTTTAGCTCTGTTTATTGTTCCATCTGACTACTGAGTAAAATATTTCAACGAACTTGTTTAAATTTAGAAATTCTTTGTGGTTCCTTTTCAAATGCCCTTAGTTTGGTTTTCTTTTTCATTTTTTCCTCTTAAAAATCTATGTAGTTCTTTCCCCACATCTAAAAATATTTTTTTTTGAAACAGCACCAAACTCAGGAGAAATTACAGGTATAGAGAACTTCAGCTTTTCCAATATAAAGATTTTCTTTTTCCCTTTATAATTAGTAGTTATTTTGTGGAATAAATAGTGAGACTGTGTAAACATCCTATTCCTCATTAATCTTTCAGTGTATATCAGTTTAAATTTATGAATTCATAGGGTTGATAATCCATTACTGATGATTTACTGTGGTGCTCAAATTGTTGACAGTTTATTCAGTGGGAGCCCCTTTGAACTGGCTCCCTGTTCTTTTGACCTGTCCCTGTTATTCTTTGAATGCTTCCTTCCTGGCACTGCAAAATTATTCATTTTCTATTGCTGCCGTAACAAATTACCACAAATTTAGCACCTTAAAACCACACAGGTTCATTAGCTTTCATTTATCATATTTATTAATAGGTTAGAAGTCTAGGTTGGGTTGGCTGGGTGTTTTGCTTAAACTCACAAGGCTGAAATCCAGGTGTTGGCCAGCTGGGCTCTTATCAGGAGGCTCTGGAAGAAACCACTTGCAAGCTAGTTCAGGTTGTTAGCAGAATCCTGTTGCTTCCTTGCACTTGTAGTACTGAGGTCGCCATTATTAGCTGTCCTCTAGGGTGAGGGGTGGCCATAGTTTCTAGAGGCTTTTTTTAGGACCTTGCAAATATCCTTACATCTCAGAGCCAGCAAAGGTGAGAATCCTTCTGGTGCTTATAGCCTCTCTGACTTCCTGTTCTGCTGCCTCTCTCTTGCTGTCTTCTGCCACATAATCTACTGACTCATCTGCCTTCCTCTTCTGTCTCTGGGATAACCCTTCTGTCCCTTATCCCTGGGATAACCCAGGGTAATCTACCTATTTCAAAGCCGGCTGACTAGTAATCTGAATTTAATCTGCAAAGTCCCTTCACAGCAGTACCTAGATTTGTGTTTCATTCTGTAACCAAGGGATAGGGCAGGGAGGGGGGTGTCTTAAGAATTCTGCCTACAACAGCAAGATATTCCAGCTTCCTCTTTTTTATATAGAATCTTGTTCCTTTCTCATATTTTTTAATTCCTCCTCTTAGGTTCTTAATCATTTAAAATATTTATCTCCATCTTTATTTGCCATTTCTATTTTCTCAAGTTCTAAATATTTGTGCCTGCTAATTTGTCATCTGGGGGATTGTTTGCTTAAATGGTTTCGAATTTTGGGCTGTGAACTCATGTTTTAGCCTGGGTTGATGATATATCCTTTCAGGAAGGTTTTATGTTTGCTTCACTACCTGGCCCTTTTTTATGTTAATTTAATGCTTGGAATTTACCAGACTGGGCACATAGTGTAAATTCAAACCCAGAACCTATTTGAAGGCGAGGCTGTGGCTATTAAATTCTTAGAGTAGACTTTTTTACTCCCTGTCCAGAGCATAGACCATATTGGACCAGCTTCCTTGTTTTTTCCCTATGCTGTGGTTTTGTGTGTGGGATTTTTTTTTTTTTTTTTTGGTGGATGGTCTGCTCTTCCACTGAAAGAAATCTCAGCTACCTAAATAAGGTCTCATCAGTTTCAGCCTTCCATCCTTGAAGAGGCGCAAGGTCTCATCTTTTTTGTTTTAGGCATTAAAACCAAAGTTTTGAGACATGCTGACTTCTCTATGGCAGCCTGTTCAAGCTTCAAGTTTTTAAGTTTCCTCTTCCTTTTTGACCTGTAGAGATTTCCCTCACTTTTTTGTGGTCTCAAGTATTCATTTTTTAGGTAATTAGGAGGGTTTTAGGGCATCTAGTCTGCCTTATTGCCAGAAACAGAAGTTCTCCTGTTCATTGATTTTTAAGATAGCTTCTTACTGGCTTCTACAACTACCACTCCTCTCAGGTCAGGAATGGCTTTCACATTGCCAAGTCAATGGGTATTTTTTGGTTTTTATCTTAGATGATCTCTTAGCAGATTTATTTTCGTTGAGGAATTCCTGTTGGAAACACCTTCTTTTTTAATATTTTTAAAATTTTTATTTTATAATATTATGCTTAGCTTTTGTTTTATACTTATCCTATTCTTTTGACCTATTTCTTTTTAGTCTTCCTGTGGCTTCTCTTTATCCTAATTTAGTGTTGAAACTCCTTAAGCCTCTATTTTTCTACATTATTCTCACCAGATTTTAGCTACTTAAAATCTTTCGTATAAAATATTGTAATAGCCACGTAAGTGATCTCCCTGATTCCACTCTTCTTTTGTCTTTCAGGGCATTGTCCACACTGCAGCCAAAGTGGTCTTATAAAAACATAATTCTGATCATGCCACTGTCCCGGTTAAAACTCTTTTGTGGCCTTCCATTAGGATGGAATTATGTAGTACTTGATGGCTTGTAAGGCTTCATGTGAGCTGGCTTCTAGCTTCATCTTTGAGCATCTTATTTCTTGGCTTACTCTGCAGTACTGGCTTTATCAGTATCAGGGTTCATTTTGTATAAGCCACAGAAGTGAATTCTGTCCAGTTTAAGCAAAAGGATTATTGGATGTGTATAGTTATTTTAGAGAATTAAAGGAAAAACTCTGTTTCCTACCTCTGGAAGGACAGCAATAAGTATAGTTTTAAGGGTTAGGTAAACAGGAATTGATCAATAGGCTCCTAATATTACTGCCATTAGAGTAACTTAGGTCTGACCATTTTCTTCCCTTCTGAGTATGTGTTTAAGATTTACGTTCCCATGAAAGACAATCTGTCTGTCTTGACTTGGGTCACATGTGCACCCCTAGGCCAAGAATGTGTGAAATGTGGGAGGGGTACTTCTCTGATAGAAAATAGGATGCTATTTGGAAAAGAACTTGGAAAGAATTCTGGGTAAATAAAAATAGAAATGGTCCCTAAGGACTCCTTTTAGTTGATATGTCACTTCTTCAAAGAGGCCAGCCCTGGACTGTTAATCTCAATAAAGTTGCCCCTTATCTGTCATAGCACATTCTTTTAATACTTTTTCATCATAGCACTCATGTTTGTATTATTATTTATTTAATGGCTGTCTCCTTCACCTCACTTTAAGCGTCATGAATACAAGGATGTCATCTTTTATTTTTTGTAGTAATTTCAGCATCTCTTATATTTTGTCTGGGCATAAAAATCACATAAATTTTTTAGAATATTGTAAAATGAAGTTAACTTTGCAATATCCAATTGATTTAGTAAAAAAATTAAGACATCTAAAAAGATTTTATAATGAAATAGGAAAATATGCATATAAAATATGAAAGGGTTAAATTCTATAATTAGTGTATAAGCAGCTGTGTAGAACATAACCATAAACTAAAAAGTTTGAAAATTTACCAAAATATCACCAGCTTGTGGGTGATTTCTTTTCTACTTTTCAGTGTATTTCAAATTGTTAACAATGAGTATGGGCCAAGTGTGGTGGCTCTCTCCTGTAAGCCTAGCACACTGGGAGGCTGAACCAGGAAGATTGCTTGAGGCCAGGAGTTCAAGACCAGCCCGAGCAAGAGCAAGACCCTGTCTCTACAAAAAATAGAAAAACTAGAGAAGCACAGTAGTGTGCCTATAGTCCCGGCTACTTGGGAAGCTGAGGCAGGAGGACTGCTTGAACCCAGGAGTTTGAAGTAGCAGTGAGCTATGATGATGCCACTGCACTCTATCTATCCTCACAGCGAGACCCTGTCTCAAAAAAAAAAAAAAGGGCATGTATAATTTTTATAGGTAATGTCAAATAAAGCAATAATGAGTAAAATTGTTCGTCTTTATATAAAAATAGAGCAACCTAAGAAATAGTTAATGCTGGCCTAAAGAGATTTAGGAACACCTATACTCTATCAAGATGGCCAAGAGTCTCAGAAAATAAAGTTCTAACTCAAAAAGTTTTATTTTGCCCTCTCTAATGAATGAATTAATAAAGACATATTCCGCAGTCTAGAAAGGGAAAACCAAAAATAAAAAATTTATAAGTGTTCATTAGTTGCCAAAGGGAAAGGGCATTCAGGCAAATTAACCATGGAAGCCTTTTCTGTTATTGTATACATCATCCAATTCTTCTGTTAATAGATATTTTATATTTAAGAATACGGCTACTGTTTATCAAATGTTTACTGTGTGGTAGACAGTATGCTAATGTTGGCATATGGTTTTCATGTCAGCTAATCCTGGGACCAGCACTGTGAAATCGTCGGTACCATTCTCATTTTATAGATGAAGGTACATGAGGTTCAGTGAAGGATTTGGACTTTGAACTCCTCTCGTATGATATTAACCTCCAGAAAAGAACATCCACTCTCTTGGGATGGGGGTTAGGGATACCTTTATTAAGGCTTAAGTATTTACTTGGTTAAATATTCCTGAAGACTATCCTATTCATTTACTCTGATTCTTTTGCTGAATAAGCAACTGGACGGGTACCAATCTGACCTCATAGGCAGTTGGAAAGTGAGAAGTAGGAACTCAAGTTGGTGAACACTAATATTTCTGTCACTGGGCAGGTATACTTCTGTCTTATATCAGTTTTGTGTAATTGCATAGGTCACACTAATAAATTCTCAAGTCTAAACAATGTTTCCTGGCTTCTCCCCATACCATACTGTTCTTCCTGAGATCACTATCTGTCTCCATGTTTTCAAATCCAATGGGCATTTGCAGTCTTACCTTAACTGGGCTTCTCAGCTGCATTTGATGCCATTTCTTTCTTCTGCCTCTCTTTTCTTGGCTTCAGTGACCATAGTCATAGTTTTCTTCTAACCTCATGGGTGTCAGTTTTCTGTAGGAATTCTTCCACAAACTATCCTTGAGATGTTGGAGGGCCTCAAGACTTAGTCCTAGGATAGCTTTTAATAAAACTTCCATTCTTCCTGTTCGAGTTTTACCACCTCATTAAATGACACTTTTAATCACTAGTTGGAAACCCGTGACTCATTCATAATACTTTTCTCTACCCTACCTACCAAATCTAATTTATCATCAGGTTTAGATGATTCTAACTTGTAGATGTACTTCAGATACATCTTTCTCTATGTTCAGTACCACTACCACCTTAGTCCATAGGTACAGAATTTTTCTTCTAAATTGTGGAAAAGACTCCTAAAAGATCTTTTTGTTTCCACTCATCTGCCTTTCAATCCATTTGCTACATAGCTGTTGAAGGGGTAATCTTTTTAAAAAGCTAAGTCATGCTGTTTGCCTTTGGTGTCTTCCTATTGTTTTTAGCATAAATTCTAAACACCTCTACGTGGCTTACAAGGTATTGCTGCTTCTCCTCTCTCCACCCTGTCCTACCCCGCTCTCCACTGTGCTTTGACTGTACTATCTACGTTTTCTTCTTGAATATTCCAAGGTCTTTTGAACAAGCTTTTCTGCCTTACTCTTTGACCAGTTAACACCCATGTAACCTTTAGATGTTGGCTTACATATTTCTCCAGACAGGTCTTCCTTGCTTCCTAATTTTTACTTTTGGGGTACCTTTTTCTCTTCCATCATAATACATGTTAGCATTTATATTCATGTATTTGTTTTAATGTTTGCCCTCCTAATTAAATTGGAAATTCCTGGAGAGCAGGGACCTTGTCCTTACTTTATTCCCTGCCCCTAGCACCGTAGCTACTGAATATTTGCTTGATAGATGAATGAATAAAGGAATGAATCAGTATGTCACTGCCACCCTCATATCATTCTACTTCTTTGTTTCTACTCTCTATCCTGAACAGATGAATTTCAAGATATTTTTGTAGTGTTTGTGCATTACAGGATTTAGGGGTTTTGTTGTTGTCATCATTGTTATTTTGAGACAGGGTTTTGCCCTGTTGCCTAGGCTAGAATACAGTGGTGTCATCATAGCTCACTGCAGCCTCAAATTCCTGGGCTCAAGTGAGCCTCTTGAATAGTTGGGACCACAGGCATGCACCACCACAATCAGATAATTAAAAAAAAAAAAAAATTTTTTTTTAAAGATGATGTCTTGCTGTGTTGTCCCGTCTGGTCTCAAACTTCTGGCCTCAAGCAATCCTTCCACCTTGGCCTCCCAAAGTGCTAGGATTATAGGCGTGAACCACTATGTCCAGCCAGTTCTATGTAATTCAAGGAATGTCACCTTGATTTGGTTTAAAATATCATATGACTTATAAAAGATGGAAATAGAATGATGTTAAATAGAAAGCAGGTACAGAACAATTTAAGGAGGATGCTGTACCAGTCATACCTGAGATGTAAGGGAGTGGAAGGAAATCAGTCATTCTCATTTTCAATGAAAGATTTAGAATTTTAAGCTTCTTGCCTTTATAGGAAAGGAAATTTTTGATTTGTTTTATTTTATAGCAGTAACTGAGTTTCAAAGTGTGATCACTGAATTGCATGTTTAGCTATGTCATTTCCCATAGTTTCAAGATCGAAGGTCCTCAGTCACGACAGTTTTACTTCTCGGTGTCATACTTTCATGATATATTACTGCATACAGTGATGCTAATTGCAGCTTTCAAAGTTTAGTAGGGACATAAGGGGACCTGACAATTAAAATACTATACTTTCCTGACTTAAATTTTTAATTAGAGCATTAATTCTAAAATAGTTACAGCTATCATTTATTGAAACTTAGTGTATGGTTGCCATTGCTAGAACCTTTATATGGATACTCTTAAATTTTCACAAAGAGTCTTTCCGTTAGCTATTATCTTTGTTTTACAGATAAGAACAATATGGAAGCTCAGAGGGTTAAGTAATTTGGTTAAGATCATATAGTTGGGAGAGCCAGGATTTGAACCCAATTTTGTCTTAGTCAAAAGCTTATGCTTTTTCAATTTTAGCATGCTGCCTCCAGCTAACTTTTGTCTTTTAGTTTTAGAAGTTGGAGATTCCATGTTTAGTATGCTTTTCACCACCAAAATAACTAGGTAACCAGCATTTTATCTAAGATACTTTAAAAAACTGAGTTCAAGTCCTTTCTGTAGCTTCTCCACCTGAAGAATCTTCCTCTAAGTCCAAATAGTGCTTTATTTCATGTGTACTTCTTGCGGTACTTGTCATAGTAGCTTATGAATATTTATTACCTTTGCCATGAGACTCCTAAGTTCTTTGAAGGCAGAATTCTTTTCTATTTTTTGCTGTCTTTTTTATAGTTGAAACTCAGTAAGTATTTGTTGAATTATCTATGGAGTAAACAACTTTTAAAAGTATATTTTTTTTCTATGTGTCTATTATTTGTAATAAAAGGTTTATAAATATTCATTTCATTAACATGCTATCTGTTTTCTGTTCTCAGCTAAACTATCTTGCCAAGTTTTATTGCTACATGTAGTGACTCCTTTTTCTGATTTTATCCTAAATAACCAATAGAATCACTTGGCCTTTTCCTTTGAAATTCTTCCAGTGGTTTCTAAGATTGTCTTTTTCAGTTTTCTGAGTTCCTCCTTCGTGGTCTCTTTTTATTTGTCTACCCTTTGAATAATGTTCCCTAGGGTTCTGTCTTTGGTCATCTTCTCTTGATCATGCTGGGAACTTTCCCTGGGTAATCTCATTTTTGTTCCTTGGTTTTGACCAGTATCCATAACAGGAGTTGTAAATAAGATACTTCTAGGGGCTGAGTGAAGAGGTGAGCAGACTCGGGTGGATCAAAGTACCTATGCCCTGTCCAGAGCTCTAGCCAGAATGTTGCTGTTTCAGAATATAGTGTCTAGTGTTGATAGATCTTTAGGTTTTCAAGAGAAATTATACATCTAGACCTTTTTTTTTTTAAATGAGATGTTACCCAGGCCAGGGATGTAGTGGTGTGATCATAGCTCACTGTGGCCTCGAACTCCTGTGCTCAAGCAACCCTCCTGCCTCAACCTCCCAAGTAGCTGGGACTACAGATGCACACCACCACGCCCAGCTACTTTTTGGGGAAACTTTTGGTGTAGAGTTAGGGTCTTGCTGTGTTGCCTAGGCTGGTATCAAACTCCTGGCCTCAAGCCATCCTTCTGCCTTGGCCTCCCAAAGTGTTGGGATAACAGGCATGAGCCATTGCGCCTGGCCTGAAATCTAGACTTTTTAATATGAGATTTTCACGTTTCTAAACATGAGCAACTAGTTAAATTTTTCAGCCATGGTGTAGGCCAACAGGAAGCCTTTTTAGTTTGCAAGTTTAAATAAATTTACTATGCTTCTGGCTCCTAATCTGTGTCTCCAGACCTGATTTTTAGCTGAGTCGCAGGCTTATCCCATTGTGTTCTAGACTGCATGGGCACTCTGTCCCACAAGCTTCTCGAAGATGGTGATCGTCACCCTGAACCTCTAACCTGGATTAGGAAGTGGTTTCAGGTAGAGAATTAGATAGCTGTGACTTTGAATCCTGATTCCACCACCTCCTAGGTCACCTAGCAAGTTACTTTATTTTTTTAAGCTTCTGCTTACTTATGTAAAAAGGGAGTGATGTTTACCTCTTGAAAGTTGTTGTGGTGGCCATTCCTGGCCCTCAGTCTCTGCTCCTGTTTTGGTGAATGGTGTCACCACTTCCTGATGCTTAAGAGGTGGTCAGTCTCCACTCTCCTCATTTTTATTTTTCAGGGCTAATTAGTTACCAAGTCCTGTGAACTTTGCCTGTGTTGTTACCTTAGTTTAATACTAATTTTTGCTCACCAGTATTATTGCAGCAGCTCTTAATAACTTTTGGCCTACTACCAGTGATTTGTGTTTTGCTTAAATACCAGTCAGATCATGCCAAGCTTCTGTTTAAAAATTTGCAGTGGTTATTCATTGTCTAAACTTCTAACTTTAACTGTACTTTTTGATCTGGTCCCTGTTTGCTTTTTGCCTCATTTCTTGCTTAAACTATATAGATGGTATTTATAAGTCTTTCGAATTTACTTCCCATTGTGTGTGTGTTCTGCAAACTGTTGCCACCTCTGCATGTGTCTTTAAAAATTAGCTTTAAAGGCACCATCTTCTCTCGTAAGTTTTTTAACTGCCACCCTTCCTCACTCTGGGCCTGATACCTCTTCTTCTGCACTCACAGCCCCCTGAGGATGTCTCCATCATAGCACTCTCCACAGCCTTTTGTAATGTCTTCTTTGCACTAAGCTTCTTGAAGGCGGAGACCACATATCTTGAATGGCTTTGTATCTCCAGGGCTTAGAATAATGTCTGGCAAACAGTTCTCAGATGTTTGCAGAATGAATGCATTTGCTGAATGAGTAAATCTTTTTTTCTGGAGAAATTATAGATATAAAAAGAATCTAGAAGCCTTAATTATAGTTGTAAGGCCTTTTAATATGTCCCAATTCTTTTATTTCCCTTGTTTGAATAAGATCGTAGGTGCTTTTATTTATTATGAATCAATAATATTTATGTTCTTTAGAACAAAGTAAATTGTATGATGATTTAAATTACTAATTATTGTTGCTTTCTAGGGCTATAGTTTCTAAAAAAAAATTATTTATTTTTTTTACTGTAGCCCTTTTAGGTTTATTCTTTCCTGCCTTCCTCCTGTTACAGTGCCTAGTTCTCAGGATCTGCTTCCCTCCCACCCTGCCAAGAGCCCTGATTTATAGCAAGGTTTCTCAGCCTCCACACTATTGACACGATGGGCCAGATATTTCTTTGTTGTGCAGGACTGTCCTGTGCACTGTAAGATGTTTAGCAGCATCCCTGGTCTCTACCCCCGGATGCCAGTGGCACGCCCCAGGTTTGACAACTAAAAATGTCTCCAGAGGCTGATTTTTCCCTGTGAGGCAAAATGACCCTTAATTGAGAACTTACTAGTTTGATCCTGATCTTCTCCTTCTCTGTGAGCTCTTTGTTATCATGAGCATGATTTCCCATTTTTAAAAAACAATCAAAACATTTTAATTCCTTGTTTCCCTGTTAGGCTCATTTTCTCTGGCTCTCTCTTCCATCTTCTTTTCTAGAATGACTAGCTTCACTTCCTCATTTCCTCCTTCCTTTCTGGCTTTTATCTCCATGGTGAAACTGAAACTGTTTTCATCAAGTCTCAGGCCACTGTCTTTTATCTCCTGTGTTCCTGGAGTGCCGCCACCTTGTAGTCTGAGTCGTGTCTTAATCCTCCCTCCACCCCTACACAGTCAATCCTAAAGGCCTGTCTGTTCTAGTTCCTGAATCTCTCTAGAATCCACCTACCTTATTTATTCCCACAGCTGTGTCCCACCAGTGTCATCAGCCGCTTTGTTGGTCTCAGAATTTCAAGTCTAATCCTGTTCCACTTTATTTTCTACACTATAGCCTTTTAAGAAAAAATCTGCTTCCTATTTCACACCTAAATTATGATTTCTGGGGCCTTAGCATTTGCATTTTGGAAGGCCTACCAGGGAACTTTTATGCAGCTCTAATTGCTTCATTTTCCAATTTAAGAAATGTTTCATTGCTCTTAGGAACTCCTGAACTGCTTTGTCTATTTTTTTTATGAAGCTCTTCCTGCTGTGGTCCCTGCCTATTAACAAAGACATTTTTGATTTAGGTTCTTTTAGACACGTATGTTATAAAAAGTCAGTGTTGATTCATTTAGTTACTGGTCCATTTTTTTAAAACAACAACAGTAAAATTTATAATTGGGGGAGGGATCAGGAGGTAATTTGAGTTTTCTAACTTACCAATTAATATTGTATGTCTGTGACAAATTTTTTAAGTTATAAATGTTTAAATAAAATTTCTTTTCTTGCAGGTATTTATAACAGCAATGATGTAGCAGTGTCATTTCCAAATGTAGTGTCTGGCTCAGGATCTAGCACTCCTGTCTCCAGTTCCCATGTTCCTCAGCAGTCTTCTGGGCATTTGCAACAAGTGGGAGCTCTGTCTCCCTCAGCCACAGCATCTGCAGCCCCTGCTGTTGCCACAACTCAGGTAAAACAGTACGCTGGGCTGTGACGTGCAGTAGATGGGTTTCTCTCTCTCTTTTAAGTGAGTTTGGTCAGAGGAAAAATACAGGAAATAGGCCTTCCTATAGGGATTTATGAAATAAATAACCTCAATTTGTATTAACATGTTAGTGGAAATATTAATAATAGACATTTTTATGTAATATTCATCAGAGAGGACAGATGAGTGGGTGGGCACCAACTAATTCTTTTCAATTTCTGGGTTTCTAGTTTTATCCTAATAATGTAAAATAGTAATTTCAAGGGGAGTTTTCATTCTTCCTTTAAGAAACTAGGACACACAAAGTATGAACCGGTTTTGGACTTGTGATTTTTATAATTTTTTAAATCACACAAATATGTGAAAATCTACTGTCCAAAATTTTTAAAAACCAGCCTAGGAGAATATAGGATAAACAGTGGAAGATCCTTTCATGTATACTACATGATTTTCCTCCTGGTCGGAGAGAACAAATATTCATAAATATTGTAAATAGTGGTGACTCCCTTTGCCTCACTTTAGATCTGTGGTTTGATGGGTGACCTAGTCTATAGAATGTTTTAAAAGCAAGAGTCAAATAAGAAAAATCATAATCTTCAATTTCATAAACAGGACAGTACATGGATAAAGTTTGTATACACACACACACACAGACTCCCCTCCTCCACACCTCCTCCCCAGTGGTAATAATTTCCAGAGCATGTATTTCTTATTTATTTGGAATTCTTTATAGTTTTATTTTCATTTCTCCAAAGTTCTTGTAGTCTTTTAATGTTTGAGAAAATTGTGACAGTGACAGATGTCTAATTACAAATAAGGACTTAAGTAGTTACATGTAAGTTGCTATAAACTTGAGCTTTATGTGTATAATTTCTGTTGTATGGGCCTTCAGAATATTTTTGTGGTTTTTCAGTATTTTTGTAAGCTGTACATCGAAACACAGCATTATGTTATTTTTGATGTGTATGTGTGAATGGTGCAGTGCAAGCAGTCACGATTATTAGAATGAACAGACAGTTCACAGAAAAAATCAATGGTATGATTAGTAGTATGATCTTTGAAGATGAAAGTTAACTAGTGAACCCTTCAACCTGCGGCGTAAAGAGAATTTGACTACTTTGGGATGGTCATTTCACTAGAAAAGTTAGGTAGCCCATAAAAACAGGGGTTTGGTGTTGGAGAGGGTAAAAGAGTAAATGAAAGATTGGCTCTTACAAATAGTTTTATCTCTTTTAATTAAGCCTAGCCATATGCTGTTGATAACTTTATATTCTTGGACAAAGTCTCACGTGAAAACATGCATTTTTCTTTTCTGTCTTTATAAAAGTCTGTTTTAATTACTCTCTGGTTAATTCCCAGCTGAATTAAGCAAAAATCTCATTTCTTCTCATTCATTGTATTTGTGGGTTAGGGAGTCGGCATTATGCAGGTGGATGGGGGAAGTGGTGGTGAAGAGAAATTTATAGCTAGAGGGAAAATTCCACTTAACATGTGACTCAACTGAAGAACAAAGAAATCATAGTTGTAAGTAATCCAGGATTCAGTCCAATTAAAATCTTTACTGTTTATCCCCTCTCCATGTTTCAGTAAGATGGGTCTCTTCTAAATACAATCGTCCAGTTAGAGTCAAATGCTGCGTGCTGAGACACCTGCATCTATGTGTCCGTCCAGCAGTAAATGCTTTCTGTCTTCAAGCTGAAGCTTATTTAGCTGGCTTATCTGGTGCTGCTGTAGCAACCATCAGTCTCCAGGCAACTGAGGCACACTGACCTCCCAGTTGAACTGAGTGCAGAACTACTTCAATTTGGCTGCATGAGACAATAGTAATGGTATCGAATGTGAAAAATGTGAAATTTTCTAGGCAATGTGCAAAGGAAGGATACAAAAATATTTAGCTGGAATTGATAGGACTCTTAAAATTGGGATGCACTGGGCGATTGAATCTTTGTTTCAAAATGGCAAAGTTTTTTTCTGTTTAACTCTCATAGGCCCTGTTTGTTTTCAAACCATACAATTCATTGTGTTTAGTCACATCTTAGCCTTTTACTTAGGGTTGCTCTTTAAGTAGTTGATTTAAAATGAACAGAGTGAGGCAATAAGTGGGTAAATGAAAATCACCAATATTTCCAGAGGTCTTATCATAATTATTTTAAAAAACCCATCACAGTAGCAAGCAAACGCTTAAAAAATACTAATAAAGAATAGAAATATTTAACTTGAATACTGTTTTTCTCCTTCCTCTCACCCCCATCCCCAGTTTAATGAAGGTAGTAATTTTTAGTGACTGGATTGGTGCCAACAGGATAAAAATCCAGAGGTCACTTTTGTTCTTTTAACTTTCATTTTAAGTAAGATAAACAGACCTCTACTTTGGTTTATTTGCTGTCTTAAGAATTGTCCCTGGAAAGTGGTCAGGGAGGAAAGATAGGAAGAGTTAACAGTGATTAAAAATTGAGAATAGCTTGATTTGTGCTTTTTAATGGGGGGAAAAGGAGACACTTAAAAAATTATGGGGAAGTGGGGAAATCTGAGGCTTAGCACAAATTTGGGGCGAAAAACCCTTTCCAAAACTGTTTGTTAAACCAATTTTATATTCTTAATTGTTACATCTTTTTGTTTTATTTGATATACTTGTTTTTAGAGTAATCGTTCTTTCACAAATTTTTGATAGAAAACCTACTTTACTACATACTAGTATATCAGTAATAAAGTTACTGCATACTAGTAAAGCAGTAGTATAGTTACAATTATAGTTCCTTAACAATATTGGAAGGTTGAACTCCTGTCCTTGTGATTGTTAATGATGTGCTCTGCCCTTGTTGGATCAGGAATAGAGGTATAAATTAGTTTCTGTAGGAGTGCCATTAATTTTTCGTTTTGCCTTTCAAATCGCACTGTTTTCCAGTTCTACATTCATTCTCTTCTGTCTTTGGGAATATGCTAGTGCTTTTGTTTGAAGGATGATTTCTTTTTTAATTTTTATTTATTTGTTTATTTTTTATATCAGCGTATTATGGGGGTACAAACGTTAAGAAGGATGATTTCTTTAATAGAAGAATTTTTTTTTTTTTTTTGAGACAGAGTCTCACTCTGTTGCCCGGGCTAGAGTGCCGTGGCATCAGCCTAGCTCACAGCAACCTCAAACTCCTGGGCTCAAGCGATCCTCCTGCCTCAGCCTCTCAGGTAGCTGGGACTACAGGCATGTGCCACCATGCCTGGCTAATTTTTTCTATATATTTTTAGTTGGCCAATTAATTTCTTTCTATTTCTAGTAGAGATGGGGTCTCGGTCTTGTTCAGGCTGGTTTTGAACTCCTGACCTTGAGTGATCTGCCCGCCTCGGCCTCCCAGAGTGCTAGGATTACAGGCGTGAGCCACCACGCCCGGCCTTTAATAGAAGAATTTAAGACTAAATATGATGAACAGTAATTGCATTCTGTTATATTCTGCGTTCTGAGTTTTGCTTTTAGATAATAGTCTTCATGTAGATAATCGTGGTTCCTTGTCCTGTTACCCCATGTTACTATTATAAGAAATGGGACAGGTTTAAACATCATTTAAGGTTAAATAAACTTCCAGGGTTTATCTACATGATATTTAGTGAATGTAGATATTTCAGTATTTTTAAGGTACAATTTAGTGACTAGAGTTTTGCAGATTTCTGTGGCACTTTTACTTCAATCAGCTTTGCATGTTTTGCAGTATTACAACATGCGTGTTACGGGGGTGGAGTAGGGTGGAGGTTGTCTTAGACATAGTCTTTGGTTTCTTTTCAAATGATTCTAGTAAGGACATTTTAATTCTGTTTGAGAAGATGGTTCAGTTTCCCAGGCCCATTGAACTGACTTTGAGGGATTTATACTTGATGAGTCAAAATGAAAGTTTGTGTGTTTTTTTAATATCATTTTATATAGACAAATCTTTTTTTATTTTTTGTCTTTTGAAGTAAAGTATCATAAGACAGAATGAAAGTTTTATCACTTATAAATAATTTCATAATGGCTTATAATTTTAAAGAAGTTACCTTTCTGAACAAAATAAGTTTTTATAACTTTTATGATATCTCTTACTATTGGATGATGAAAAGGTTAAGTTACAGCACAGGGTCATGTGTGGTAAGCAGAACTAAGTTAAGAACTAAGATAGCCTGACTGCTTAGCCTGCTCCCTAATCACTAATTATTACTGTAAAAATAAATTTCTTATAATTTCATACCTCTTACGCTAAAAGGTAGGTGGCTCTTTGAAAAACATTTTTAGGATTTTACTGTGTCTATTTGTGTGATGTAATGCAAAACAGCAGAAATTTGAGTCAAAAGTCCTGGGTTTTAGGAGCTCTGCTACTCACTAGTGTGACGCTGGGCAGGTCTTTTAATTTTTATGAGCCTCAATTTTTTTCATATGTAATATGGGAATATTTTAAACACCTATTTAACCTGTATAGATAGGTATGTTACAAAGTTCAAATGCAGACCATAAAGTACTTTAGAATTAATGGTTATTAATTTCAACTGTTACAGAAACAACCTGATTACTAGTGAGAAAGGAAATTGTACAGAAATACTTCCTTTATTAAAAATAGTATTAACATTTTCTGTTAAAACTCTTAATTCCATGCTAAAGCAGATATATGAATTTTAGCCAAAGCTGGTTCAGCTATGGTCTTCTCCAGTTCTAAAATTATTTCAATTATTTCTAGTTCTAAAATTATTTCAATCACTGCCTTTGTCCTAGAGACTTAATTTCCCCCCAAAAGGTAAAAGATACATTGATTAGATATTAACCAATTGAAAAACCTGCTTAGAATTCGTTGGTTAATCTGTACAGTCCTGTGGTCCAATCATGAGTGTTCAGTGACGGTTTAACTACACTTTAATCCCTCCTACTACTTTATGGAAACTCAATTGTGGGGCATTTCAGCATTAACCTAAACAGCGGTTTTGAATACGTTAAGCTCCTAACAATTAGGGAGCGGTTTGGGGCATTGAATAATGTGGAATGATGCAATTGAACCTGACAGCTTCAACAGTCAGCCTGCTCATGGGACCTGAAAGTTGTTCACACTTGGTTTCATCTCTCATCACACGCTGAGTATTAAAGCCTTACTGGTGGTAGCTGACACAGAAATGGGGGCTGCAATCAGAATACGTTTCATAGTAAACATGAAGTTTGAATTGAGCTGGAGAATATATGAAACTTTGCGTTGTTCTCCAATCCCCATCTAATGTTCATTCATATTTTTCCTGGAAATTTTTCTGGTCAAACACACTGTGTTTGCCTATTCAAAAATACACAAATTATATCCAAAAACATCTGAATTCTTACATTTGCATTATTGCTATGCTATTATAAAATATGTAGATTATATAGATTATAATATCACTGTACTGTATATTGAGGCATTTAAACCATCTAATTTTTCTTAGAGAAACATTTTATTTTTTGAAATACAGCCACATTGTTCAGAATATAATTGGTAAATTATATTTTCTCATGAAGTTAATGGAAAAATAGAAACCACAATAGTTTATGAGAATGAATTTTAAAGTTACAAAGCTAAAATGTGAGTGCTTACCATGTGCTGAGTGTTCTTTTAAGCCCTTTACATATATTAATTCAATTAATTCTCAACAATATTCTCATGAGGGTGGATGCTGTTATTATCCCCATTTATAGATGGAAATTGAGAACAGAGAGGTTTAGTGACTTGCCCTAAGGTGAGACAGCTTGGCTTGCGGTAGATACGGTGACAGTAAAAAGTTTTTTCTCCTAAAACTACATATGAATCAAGAATTTTAAAGAATAAATACTCAATTTAATGAGTCTGACAAGATTTTGGAAGAATGCATTCTTAAATCATGTGTCAGGGCTAGAAAGCTTGAAGAACAAATTTTAGAGCTTGTTTGAATCATTTGACTTTAAGGTTTATTGACAGGTTAATTGTACATTTAAAAAAATGCTTGCTATAACCTGTTCCAGTATGATTGAAGTATGAAGTTTCAATCCACCTCTAGATGATATATTCCTGTGCTACTTCGAAAGGTGTTTTCATAGGTGCTATTTTTTCAAACTTAAATTTTCTTCATTTTTCCGCTTTTTTCAACATTGAGGAAAACAATCTATCAAAACAAAACTCACTTTGAAGTCATATGTCAATATTGAGTAAACTTAGCCTGACTTTTTTCCCTATACAGCTAACTCCTTTAGAATAAACCAAGTGCCTAGGAATTTGATAGAGTTACTACTTTACAACTAAGCTCTTTTTAAAAACATTTCTGTGGTCATCAGCAGACATTTGAAATCTAAGAGGTGAACTGTTAATAACAGGAGATATTTTAAGCTGAAATATTTTAATCTTGTTAATATTTTAATATAGTATGTCAGTCTACTTAGGAAATACTAAGTTTCTTTAATTTGTTTTGATTTTGAATACTGCCTTGGTAGAGACTAGCATTTTTTGGGTAGACATTTAATATATTAACTTATTCTAAATTTGATAAGGATACTCTTTAACTTGGACATCTAAACATACTTTGTTTAAAAGTTACTTAGATTCACCTTTTTAATTATTCAGTTCTCAATCTACTGGTCTTTGGGTTCATCTTGTAAAATAATGATACTTCTCTTAATGAGGTTTTTACTAGAGTGTTAGAATAAATGTTATATAGTATCTTGAGTGGAAGTGGTTCCCATTATTAATCTTGGGGGAGGGAGGAAAACTTTTTAAGATAGCATATATTGCAAATTAAAGCAGAAGTTTATTGTGGCAATATTAACTTATTTTGAAATAATTTACAATGTGTAGGAAAGATGTAAGAATAGCACAGAAAGTTAATAGAAAGTTGTGTATTTGTGAATATACTTCATCAGCCTCCCCTGTTGTTGACAAATCATGTTTTTTTTTTTTTTGAGACAGAGTCTCACTCCATTGTCTAGGCTAGAGTGCCGTGGTGTAAGCCTAGCTCACAGCAACCTCAAACTCCTGGACTCAAGCAATCCTTCTGTCTCAGCCTCCCGAGTAGCTGGGATTACAGGCATGTGCCACCATGCCTGGCTAATTTTTTCTGTATGTATTTTTATTTGGCCAGTTAGTTCCTATTTTTAGTAGAGACGGGGTCTCGCTCTTGCTCAGGCTGGTTTTGAACTCCTGACCTTGAGCGATCCTCCCGCCTCGGCCTCCCAGAGTGCTAGGATTAGAGGTATGAGCCACCGTGCCCGGACATGTTCTAAAATATT